>JAHBCN010002910.1:83034-101591 GCA_019359885.1 Listronotus oregonensis
AAAGCATATCGAAAAAAAAGGTTTTAAAAAAATGATTTTACAGAATTAATAAATGTCTATTAAAAAAAAAGTTATAAAAAAAAAAGAAAAAAGAAACTGAAAAATATGTTGTAGGGTAAACGATGAAATACAACTGCGGACCCGAAAGTTTGGCTTAAAATTTGAGTCTCGCAAACGGAGGTCAGTTTTTGTGTTAAACATACAGAGAAAAAATTTCCTATAAAAAACCACGGATTTGACCCACCCCATACATATAATGTAAAATGAATACAAAAAAAAATCCCTAAAATTTCCCCTAAAAAAAAGCTTTTTTTAAAGGGTTATTTTTTTAAATTTTTTATTCGGTTCCCCGTTTTTAATTTTCATTTAAAAGTATTTCCTTTTTGTAGAATAAAAACATACCAATCTGTTTGGTAACCAAAGACACTGATTTTCAGTATATAGCATCTAGGCTCAATAGTGCCATAACGCAAAAAAGGTGCAAGGTGGTTTATCTTATGAAGTGTTGTTTGTCGAGTATTTTATTATTCTTATTTCAAGACTGGCCCGAAGGGTTAAAGCCTAAGTACTAACGCACCATGAGTATCTTAATAATGGTAGATGTAATTAAGTGATTTAAACCAATCCGTGAATTTGCTCAATGAAAGTGGACAGATAAAAGAAAATGACATATTTGTAGGATACCTAATGCGCTATTTTGTAGAGCTTCAACATCTTTTAAAATTGCTCAAATACTTATTTTGTTTATTTTAATAGTTTTTTAATTAAAACACAAAAACTATTAAGTAACTTCAAACGCCTCTTTCTCAGTACTTCGCTTTTCTGCGTATGATACTATATGAGCGGAGGTGTAATATACATGTTGAATTTTTGTTTGTAGGACATTATTGAAACAAAATTTTGTTCTTTACAACATGGCACATTGTTAAAAAATAATTTCAGACTCACATAAACCTAATACTGAAATTCTTAATTGGCTACTTTTTACACACACACTAAACACCTTCTTGGATAACGACATTTTGTATATTCGATAATGGTAATTTTTTTCCCTATATTTTATTTTTTTTATTAAAATACTTCTCGTGTCAATTTAAAATAAAAGAATTCTCTCTGTAAAACGCGCTTTACCTAAAAATATTCATAATCGCAGCAAATTTTTTATTTCTTTAATATCATCGTGTAAACAAATAAAAATATAAGAAAAGTGTACAATAATTTAAATATATAAAAACTCTTATCCTTGCATGGACATGCTCTCAAAAGGTGTAGAGGGTTGTGTATCTTTTTCTGCTTGGTTGCCGCGTTCAGGACTTTGACAATCATAGGAATCACAGGAAACATTTCCGCAATCTCCATGTCCTAAGTATAGCACGTATTTTAAAAAGTAAACAGTCAAAATTATGTTTAAACCTTGTATTTTTGTTTTTATTATTGTTCATAATGGTGCTTTACTTTACCAGAGAAATAAATAGAGAAAAGTCGAAAAATAAAAGGAAATAAATAAAAAAAAAAACATAAAACCAAAATTATACCTAAAGTGCCATCAGAACACCTTCGTGCTAAAAAAGTCCTAACTTTTTCCTCCGCGATTTTATACACGTGCAAATATTTTGGACCAAAAACCTCCACAAATTAATAGTTATGCAAAGTAGATACGACACTAGGCTAGGAATCAAGGGTTTAAAAGTTCGAAACTTGCTAAAAGCGAAATCTTATTTTTTTACATATATTTTGACAAATATACCTTTAAGTCTTGCTGCTCCAAGGCCTATAATTTACATAGCTTTGCATCCAACAATACCGATGAAGTGGGTGAATGACCTAAGGAACTCGGTTCAATTAGAAATTCGGCCCAGAGCCAGTTCTCGGACTATCAAAATAGGCGATGAAAATAACAATAGAAAGTCCAAAAATCAATATCTGGATCGTTGACATGTGTCATCCAAAGACACGCGAAGGCAACGCTATGCGACCCTTCTCATAAATTAGCAGCTGAGTTCCTCCTACTGGGTGCACTTAATTAAGACAAGTAGTAAGACTTTTGACAGGCCACTGTCATCTAAGGAAAACTTGCAGAAAATGGGCATACATAATGGTAGACAACATGCAGTAAGTTTTTCATAATTATATTTTTTTATCTTGGGACAGTCCACGAAGGCTAAGGCCTAAGTACTAACGTACCGTGGGTATCTGAAGTGTGGTAATAGGGAGTTTATTCACACGAGACTTAAATATTTGGGGGAAAAGGGAAACTTCTGCGGGTAGCAGGTTCCATAGTCTGGAAATAAATAATTTAATACCAGTTTAATAGTATAAAAAACAACAAACTCGTGGCAGCCAACCAGTTGATTCTGTTATGAGTTTGTAGTCTCCCCGTAATCTGTCAGATGACCTACCAGAATGCCTTTATTAAGTTAATGAAATATATGAGAAAATAGATGTTCCGAGACCGGTAAGGCAGCCTCACGGTTTACTGCTAAATGAATAGAAAAAAAAAACTGTAAGGAATAGTAATATAAAACCATAAAACCTAGTAAAATTGATATGAATCCAAAACATTTATTTTTGTTTAGAAAATAACCCAATATCATCGTAAAGTAAAATACTGAGCTAAGTAAAGACGTCTAAATTTTAGAAAAGCGTCAAGCTTATTTTTTTCTCTCCAGTTAAGGTATATATTAATACCTAGCGTGGCGCACATACGAAGAGAAAAGAAAAATCGTTTATAATAAAAAGTAATAACAAACCTGACATAGTCTCTACGTCTACATCATTTTCGTCGTTAGAATTTTCTCCGGTACCAATTAAATTTGCTTCCTGAGGTTCAAACTCTTCCAGAAGTGGCTCAGGTTCACTTAAATCCTAAAAAGTGTGAAATAAAACATTTTGCTAGATAGAATTTATTAATTAGAGAGTATATCAAAACAGTCCAGTTACCGCAAATTATCTTGTCAACTTATTGCTTATCGTTTATCCGGTGTACGATTTTGATGAAATTTGGTAAATTTTTTGGTAGATCAGCTAGGAATATTGGCAAAGTTCTCAAATCTACCATCTTCCAGAAACTGACTTTGCTTTATTATTCATACAAAAAATTCCTTGGTTAATCAGATCTTGGCCTGTCAACTTGTCATTTTCGCCCATTTTGAGGACACAAAATGTATTCCACTATGGAGCAACGCGCATTTTAATTTAGGGTAGTCTGTGAGGTTTTTTCGCCACCTATTGAAATCCAATAGGCTTTTTTCCTACAATCCCTTCAAAATATATTTAATAATAGAGGAGAAAGGGAGAGAGAACTGAGATAAAAGTATTAATTGTAATAACAATAGATAAGCAGTATTGGCAAGGTGCGAAGTGTATAGTGACGAGTTGAATCGATTGCACCGCTCGCTGTGGTCAAATTTTTGTTACATCATGCTTGATTTAAATGTAAGCAATTAGATAAACTATTCAAATGGGGCATAGTAGTTGTTGTGTAGTGTTGAATGTAAGAATACTAGCAGAAATATAACTGCAAATTTTAAACATTTCCGGGACTTAAAACAAGGGCTTACATGTCGTGGTTTACCCGAGTTAGGTAATAGAAATGTCTTAGTTGAAAGGTTAGTTGATTCATAAATAGCCTGCAAATTAATAGGATTTCTATGCTTATTTAGTATGATGCCTCGATGGCTAAATAGGTATTATGTTTGGCCAGCAATTCAAAGGTCTCGAGTTCGATTCTACAAAACTCCAAGTATTTTTTTTTAATTAAAAACACACTTTTTATACTTACTTTCTAAGCTTTAAAATTGTTTATTCACTATTGATATTGCACTTACTTTTACAGGGCTGACCAGGTCTATATAATATTTATTTACGAAAAATAAATAAATTTTATAGGTAATCATACAGCACCCCTAGCTTTGAAGAATGATTTATGCAGCCGTCAGATGTCGTTGTCATCGCGCACCCTGCCAATATATCTGAAACTGGGCTACAACACAAATATAGTATAATCTTGACAAGTTTTTACGAAAATTATACCCAAAACAATTTTTATTAATTAAGAAATTGTGGAGTTTTCGACTTTACAAATAACGTTTGTTAAATTTCGTTTTAAACTTTTATTCATTTTAATTTGTAAAAAATATACGCTTTTATTTGAAATATTTTTAGTAGGTAATTAAGTTAAACCTACTCGCCTGTGAATACAAATTTCAAGGGAATTTTATTATTTAAAATGGCAGTGCTGGATGCCAGTCTTACCACGCTTAGCCAGTGTGTTACCTCAGTTGTTTATCTATCTCTTTTACAATTACATCGTTAAACCTGCACCGTGTTGTCGGTTGATAGATGGATTATAAATTCTCGTCGATCTCACCAGCATACTCGCCGTTGTTTCAGAGGCGTGTAGTTAATTCAAAACTGCTCACAAGATATTCTGGGCATACCAGAATTTTGCTACTCTCCGCACGGCAATAAGTCCTGCCTTACAATTAGATATAGATAATTTTAAAGAATAGTAACAAGAAAGTCACAACAGGAATCAACTAGGCTAGCTACTTACGCTTTCACTGCTACTGCTACTTAGCATTAGCGAAACGGCAGAATTGAGCAAATTCGGGGAGCTTAACGACACACCTAATCCTAATAGTTGATGCGGAGATTCTTGGTGGCCATCAGATTCGTTAGACTTTTTACTATTCACCTGAGTTTGAATGGACGATGCTGACGTTGAGCTGCTACTACTCACATTATTATTTTGTTGAGACTTTAAGGAACAAGGACATTCGCCAGTTGAAACATTTTTTGTTTGGACGCCACTAAAATGTATAATATATATGTACACTAGAGTCCCGCTAATCCAAACTCCGCTAATCCGAAAACCCGCCTAATCCAAACAGGACTGAGGCCTTTTTTTTATAAAATTTAAGAAAAATATACGGAAAAATTAAGAATGAGAAAACAAGTTTTTTTTTAAGTGTTTTCCGCTCCCTAAAAATTTTATTAACAAAATTCATAATAGATCGATTATTAAAGATATATAAAGTAATATAGTTGAAATGATACCGAATGCACCATCATTTTAATTATAAGGTTGTATTTAGTCTGATTTAATATTACACATCCGACGCATTAAAAGAAATAATATGACATTATTTGACAAAATTCCACCTAATACGAACGACGATCCCAATTTGTTCGTTACGGGACTCTAGTGTATGTGTAAAAAAGAATACACAAAACTACAACATAGCAAGTAGCAAAGAAACTAAAAGAAATTGTTAAAAAAAAACGGTGTATTGCTCAAAATAGTTGGGAATAAAGTTTCTAAGAGATATCTAAATTTTAACATATTCAGGTGATAAGCTAATCTTATGAAATAAAGGTAATTGCTTTAATCAATTAAGGAAATAAAGAAACTTTGCATTTCGTGCAAATTTTTTTATTAAAACCAATATCCTAGCAAAGCGCTTTCGGTAAAAACCATCATCAGTGCTATTCGTCAAGCATCAACAAACTTATCATGTTATTAAATTAAACAATAAAAGTAAAATTGTAAATAAAATCTCACATTTTTATCTTCGAAAGGGCTTGACGAATAGCACTGATGATTGTTTTTACTGAAAGCGCTTTGCTAGGATATTGGTTTTAATATAAATTTTGCACGAAATACAACGTTTCTTTATTTCCTACATTCTTATGTACACACGGCCACAATAAATTTTCATTTTATTGATTAAATTATTTTATCAAACATTGCCCACAACTCTTGTAAACGATTAAGTTAATCTGTAAATCGGATAGTTTCCATATAAAGCATTGTAGCTATAAAAAATTATAGTTTTAACATATATCACAAAAACGTATTGTTAAAAAATTAGCAGATATTCTGTAAATGTAAACATCATAAACCGTTTAAGTTTCACGTTTTAAAAACTTATCTAAAGCTTTTACTAAAACCTTTTAACAGTCTTAAAGCTCGTTTTTAAACAACACATATTATTTCTATTATATATTATTACCGAGAAAAATAATTTTGTACTACAAAAATTATTTGAAATTTCAGTAGTATATTAAATTTTTTGCAAGTACCTTGCAACTACCCTGATTCTACAATGAACTAATAAGTAGAATATTATAGTGAGCCAAATTTGAAAATTTTAAAAATGGACAAGCAGAAATTTTGAATATTCAATTATTTCCGAGTCTGATTCTCCAAATGCTATTGGTAGGAGTTTACTTTCGTAAGCTTGTTTAGTTATAAAAAGGGGTGTGACTGGCTCCACTTATACATAATTTATGAGCCTCTCACACATTACTACCTCAAAAAAAATTTAAAATACTGCTAAAGGGCATACTGGTCTAAAACTTTTCACCAGACCAAAATTGTCTTTTTTTTTAAATATGGGATTTATTAAAGCAATTTCACAATTTAAAAACTCCTCTAGAGGTTTTATTTAAACCTTTTTTTTAATATTCTGAGTACTCATGTTTGAACAACAATTTTTTTAAATTTTATATTGGTATGCCAATAAATGATTTAGTATTTTAAAATTGATTCGAAATGTAGCCTTACTCCTCTGACTGTTCATGTGCAGATAATGTTATTTCTGTTTGTTTATCATTCTTAGTGCAAATAATTAAGAGTTTGGTAACTTATTTAAAAACTTTTTCTTCCAAAAATAAATCTTTGAGATACTCATAAAAACCTACCTTGTGCTACAACTAGCAGCGCCAATATTCACATTTCTAGCAAGATTGGTGAGATCAGTCGAATAGGATTTTTCAGCAACATTACATTGAGAAGTAGAAGGTGTGGCACGATTATCAACGGCTACATCATTAGTTATAGATGCAGGCAGTGGCTGGAGAGCGTACATGCTCTTAACAAGTGCAAGATTGGATAAATCGCTTTGCGAATTTGCACCTAAAGTAGCTGCAACCGCATTCCGAGAGATTTCTGCTGCTAAACGCTAAAAAATGGAAAAATTAAATATTATGTTAGATAGTATAAATCTGACTATGAAGCATTTTATTGAAATATGTTGGTGTAAAGTTGTTGCATAAAGAAAAATTTATGCTCTAATTTAATCTTACCAAAACCAGAACTAACGAAAACTAACCAACGCGATTTTAGACTAGAGACACCCCGGGAATTAGGGCTGGCAAGCATCTTGACAGTGTTATAACCTAAAAAATTAAATTTTAATGTGTAAAGTAATAATTTGGGGCAGGCCGATCCTGACGGGGGTGCAAACCGTGCGGCCGCACGGGGCGACCGAATTTAAAATAAAGATAAACTTTTTTTTAAAACAAAAAAATAGAACTTTTAAATGAAAGTTTAGCCTTTAGGACCATTGTAACATATTTGCAAACACCTCAGGACATTTTAACGTAGATAATTAAAAACAAACTATTTTCCTGTTTTCCTAATTTAACAATAGCCATTAGAAAATTTCTTACTTTACCAGTAACCGTTGCATCGGGAGAGCAGTTTTAGTAAGCTAAAACTTAAAATTATTTAAGATCTACAATGTCCCAAAAATACTGACAAATCTTGCATTAATATCTATAGAACAAAACATTTGCAATAATTCAGATTTGTCAACCGTAATAGATGAATTTGCATTAAAAGAAAAAGCAAACGAGTATTATTATAGAATAAGAATATGTACTTTTTTTGTGTTTCGTTTTTTTAAAGATTTTATTTTCGTTTAACATTTATCTATGTAAAGTATGTTAATATTGTAAATAAAAGTATATAATATGTACATCATTTTAATTTTAGTTAAGTACCATTTGTTTAGTATTTTCTCTTCCTCTTTATATATTTAAAAAATGTATGCTTATAATAAGATCATGTAAAAGTGTTGGTTTTGAAAAAGTGTTAATTTTTTTCTTTACCAACAAAAAAGACATAATTAGATAAACGTAAGTACTGATTTTTAAGAAGTCTATATTGTTTACAACTTAGAAAAAGTTAAAAATACAAAGATTAATATTACCTACTAAAAGAAATTGTTAAGAAAGGGCGGCTTTTTTCTACTTCGCACGGTGCGGCCAAAGTCACAGAATCGGCCCTGATTTGGGGTCTCTTCTAATACGTCCCCGCATTTTCACGTCTGAAATATAATTGGGAAAAATAAAAAGCCGCTTTGCTAACCAGAAGTAACCATGACCGACTAGAACTTAGGGCTTTTGAATTTGTCTAAATTATCCCTACATAGAAGTTATTAACAAAATTTTTATAATTTTTAATATGGTAGAAGTTATAAATTTTTTAAAGTGTAATTATATATTCCCCGGTTTTTTTCTGACACATAGTTAAAATTTTGTTAATAACTTCTATGTAGGGATAATTTAGACAGATTCAAAATCTGTAAGTTCTAGTCGGTCATGGTTAATTCTGGTTAGCAAAGCGGCTTTTTATTTTCCCCAATTATATTTCAGACGTGAAAATGCGTTTTAAAAAATACCCCAAAATATTACATTAAAATGTAATTTTTTAGCCGAGTCGCTGCATAATAAAGCATGTTAGGGGGTGTCCCTAGACGCGAGTAGATTTTAGGGATACAATTTACAATTATAAATGTGGTCTGATAAAATAGCAGTATTAGGATGAAATGAAAGGAGATTTGAACAGATTTCGTCTTTCTTTAAGGACAATGAAAAGGTGGTATATTCAATTCCAAAGGGAACACTTCATCGCATTCTTTAGCAAATTTTGTTCACTGTGGGTACCATATTCTTTCAGTGATGCAATGAAGAAGCAGAAAGTAAGATTGTGTAAAGGGATGTTAAAAAAATTATTATGACGAATCAAAATATATTAGATCAGCTTACCAAACATGGCTTTATAATTCCATCGCAAAGTAAAATAAAGGAATTTGAAGAAAAGGATACCCCGATGAGGACCAAACAATCACTGTCAGACAAAAACCGAATATATGACTTTTTTTTCAGCATAAAGGAAATTATGGCAATTATTTTCCTTGAAAAAAAGAAGAAAGTCACAGCAACGTTGTACTGTTAGTTATAGAAGTTCTAAAAACCAAACAATGAAACTCGAGATGGAATATTTTTATTGTGACAGCTGCAATAAAAGGTAAAATTTTGTGAGAACGACGTGTTTTGAACTGAGTTAGATGTTTAAATATCAAGATTGTTTTACATCAAAAGTTAGTTTGTTAAAGAAGTTTTTAATATAAAAATTATACTAGTTGTGAACGTTTTAACCTTAGCAGATTGCAAGACTGTGTGCTTGAAACCTCACACGAAATGTGCATTTCACAGCTTAGCTGTTCCTTTTTTTTTCTGGGCTAGCAAGGTCTATTTAGCCTACTAGTCTACTATGTGTTAAGTTTAAAAAGATTACAACAATAACACAGGTCAACAATTGATCAACGTGTGTGGTTAGGTGCTATTAGGGTTTTTGGGATAGCTGATTACGATAAGAGGGTTGGTTATCCTACATCACGTCAGGTTCAAGGTGATTTAAAGGTCAAGTGAAGAAAAAACCCTTGGAAAAAATCTGGAAAGATTCATGCATATGTTTTCGGAGTCGCTAAGTCTGAATCCAGCATTTATTCACATCTATCCTAAAGGTTATTCAAGGTTATTTAAAGGTCATTCTGAACTGTTTTTCGGATATAAAAGTTCAGTACAATTCGAAAAATATGAAAAAATCGTATGTATGTTTTTTGAGGTCGGCGAATCGGAATCTGTGGTCAGTTAACCTCCTAAGATCAGATTCAAGGTCATTTGAAGGTCGAGTGGAGAAAAAACATAGGAAAAATCTGGAAAAATGAATGCATATGTTTTTGAAGTCGCTGAACCCAAATGTCGGATTTGGATTCAGCGATTTCAAAAATATATGCATGATTTTTTTCAGATTTTTTCTATGGTTTTTTCTTCACTTGACGTTAAATGATCCTAAACCTGACGTGATGGAGGTTAACCCACCCTCTTATCGTAATCAGCAACCCCAAAAACTCTAGTAGCACCTAACCGCTTCCGGTCTTTCCGCGTAGATCGAATGTTGACCTGTGTAATTAAATATTTCTGTAAATTTCATAATATATTATTATGTACTAGCATTGCACCTATTACCTATGCTAATATTTTTCTGGTAAATCTATCAATTAACGTGAAAAAAAGACGAGATAATAGTATCTTTACTCCTGACTTAGACCTAAAGATAATATAAGATGTCTTTTTACAAAGTTTTTATTAAGAGCAGGCCCCAAGATATAAATGCAACCTTTTAAAAGTCTTATAAGCAAGTATTTATTGTCTACAACATTGGTGTATGTTTTTTTTTGCTTTCTAAAGATTGTGCTTACAACTTGACAATATTTGGTTTTATTAAGTTGCCTTAATGTAGAATACTTTTTGTCAGACAATGGATAATGCCTTTTCTTTTCGTGTCAGCTAAAGAAAATAATACCTGAAATAAAACAATAAATACATAAAAAAATGCATACTTCCTTAGATTCGTTAATTTGTGAGATGTATTGATTCTGAACGGTTTGTAATTGATTAATATACCATTGTTGGTCCCGACATCTTTGATAAAATGTTGGAGCGCGAACTTGAAATCTGAAAATTAAAAAAAGATGTTAAAAATTGGCTTAAACTTTAAAAATATGTCTGAGTCGCCTTAAGAAGTTAACTAAGACAAAAAAATATAATTATTATTTTTATTTTTCCATTTTAAAACATCTTTAATAATAACCTATTTAAAACATGCAGATTAAATTATCATAACTGAATTAGAATGTATGGTAGTACGGTAATAGAACAGTTTATAGAGATTTTTTGGTAATTAAAATTTAACCACCAGTAGGTACCATCTTTTAGAAAAAGGTTCAAGTTGGAAAGCTGATCTTAGGGAAAATTGTTACTTACAAAATTTTTTTTATGGGAAAAAAGGGCCCAATGATTTAATTTAAAGTTAAAGGGATTAAAAACTTTATATCTTGGTTTTAAAAATTTCTTTCCATATAAATTTGAACCATTTTTTTCAAATATTTTTAACCCATTAAATGAACAATTCAAAAAATTTTCCCCAACCCCCCAAAAAATTTTTTCCCCGAATTTAATTTTTTCCCATTTTTGCCAATAAAAAAACAACAATTTAAAAAAAAATATACTAATTAAATAAAATTCTTAAACAAAATTTAAAAATAAAACGAAATTTTAAAAATGGTTTAAAAAAAATAAGCTTTAAAATTGGGAAATTTTTTTTTGAGTGGGATTTTTGAACAGGGGTTATATTGTTTTTTTAAACATTTTTTTAAATAATTTTATTTTTTTTAAATTTTAAAAGAAATTGAGTTTTTGCCCCCAAAAAATGCAAAATTTTTTGGGTAATTTAATCCTTAGGGGGCACCCCAGAAAATCTTTCAGCTAAAAGGTTTAAAAAATATTTAAATAAACTTTTTTAACCCGTGATTTTTTTTATTAAATAAAAAAAACAAATTTTTTTGATTTTAATTAATAATATTTAATAAATTTAATTTTAATTAATTTAATAAATTTTATTAAATTAATTTTTTTTAATTTAAAAATAATAAAATATTTAAAATTTAAAATTAAAATTTATTTTTTAAAAATTTTTAAAATTATTTTTTTAAAATTTTAAAATTTTAAATAAATAAAATTATATATATATATATATATAATAAAAAATATAAAAAACTTTAATAATTTATTTTTAAATATTTAAATTAAAAAAAATTTTTATAAAAATATTTTTTTTTTATATTTTAAAAATTATTATAATTATAAAATGTCGGGTACGACACTGTTTCCACCAGTAAAAAAAAATTTAAAAATTCGTTTCCAAAGCAGACAATTATTATTGTATATCTATATACAGAGCAGGTTAAAAATACCCTATTATTTTAAAACATAAATTTTGACAGTACAGTATGAAATAATATTGAACATAATTCGTCCAAAAAAAGTATTTGTTTCGAAATTCCAGACTCGACTTCTTCGTTATCTCGTTCGTAAACATCTTACTCATACTGTAAAAGTTTATATTCCGGACTTATAACGTAAATATCTATTTTATTATGATTTTAGGTGTGTAACATTTGTTACCGTACCTTAAAACCAAAGTATCCAAAGCCACATTTAAATATCCTTCACTGGCCAACAAATCCAAACGAAAAAATCTGTTATATCCCCAACATTCGCCTACTTCAAAATCGGACGCAAATTCGAACAATATTCTTCGTCGAGTCCCTACTGTCTTGGTGAATCATTTCAACTCTATATTCATACCTTAAAAATATATTAAACAAATAAAAAAAATAATAATTATCACAATACTTACTTAGAAGGTTCTGGATATCCAGCACTTAACTCCAGGAATACTGATAGGTAATTACCACGGACAACACCATTACCATCGGGATATACTTTTAATCTCCAGCATAAACCATTACAATGTAAAGGTGTTGAATACACTGGGTCAGCTTTTCGTTGTAATTGAGTAAAACCATGCATTACAAAAGTACTACTGCTGTAGGCAGGAACAATTTCACTACAAGCAAATTATATATAATTTATAGAGTAATTAAGCCATCTATTTTACATGGTTTACGTAAATTATGATAATTTAGTATGAGTTTGCCACAGTCATTATCTCCACATATATATCGCACGCTCGCACACTACCACCTAAAATGTTATACGATATGACGACATTGGAAAGGCGCAAGCATACGTTAACACTCAGAGAAAAACCCAGTCTTTATTTGTAAATAAAATAATACAATTACGATTTTTAGAATAGTCTTCACACAGGATACACTGGCAAACAAAAATTTACCTTTTTTTGTGACTTGTCAAAAATTGATAATTATGTATAACTTGCCGGAAAAGCCGAAAATAGCCTGGATTTTTTTCACCCCCGATAGCTTTTTTGCTATAAAATTTTGTTTATAATATAAACATAAAATATAACGATACACGTATTTTATTAGTAATCTAAATTAACCTCAGAATGTTATTCTTTATTATTTACAGCACTATTTCGTTTCTGAAGTAGTTCCTAACATTGCCCGGCAATAATTAGCAAGAAAAGTGACACTCCGTTTACCTTGATATTGTTTTTCCTTGGCAGAAATGTTTTGTAAACCGTCCCCCGTATTTTTCACTGAAAGAACCCAAATTTTCGGGAAATATATCGAGATAAGAGCCCAGCGAATTTAAAAGACATGTAACATAATATTTTTTAAAAGCATTATGTAGATCAGTTTAATACCTTTATAATGGTCAGCTTTCACATTTCCAAGAAAATTTGTAATAACATTATTATTAATAAATTACATTTAAAAGCACTTTAAGCTCATAATTCAGTTTTATTTAGCATACTATTACCATTTCGATACATTGCTTTGATAATTGATTTTTTAATAACCCCAATTTAATATGCAAAGGTGGAAGTAATACGTTTTTGGGATTGACTAGTAGTTCGTTAATAACATTTTTTAGTCCCGAAGTTAGTGCCTGATATAGTGGCCACTTCCTTTGATAGGATTTTTAATTTTTCAAAAAAAACCTTTTAATTTTTTTTCAGGTTATCCAAATACATTAGAAATCCCAAAAAATTGTCATGTCACAAATCATGTGTTTATTAATGTTATTAAAGTGTAGCCAGAAAATATTTTAAAAATAATTTAAAATATTTTAATAAATCTCTAGGAACATAATAGTGAAGCAGGGATAATTTTATCACATTTTTTATATTTACTTCTCGCCATACGAAATGTATTTTAAATAGTTAAACAAAAAGCTTTTTCTAATTTTAAAGTACTTGTTAAAACCTAAGATGTCCATCTCTAATTGGGCTTTAATACTTATTTTGCTAATTTTAATGGTTTTTGAATTAAAATACAAAAAGTGTTAGAACTAATTTCCTGCGCATTTTTCTCGATACAGGAATTTACTGCGTTATGACACTATTTGAGCGGAGATACAATATGTTAACCCATTTTTTTATCTTTATAAAAAATGTATTTAAATCCTTCCAAACGATCGTTAAACTATCTTCTTGTAATACTTTGAAAAACTTAGAGTGTATTTTAAATATAACTATTTTCTTTCGTCTTCTTTCGTCGAAAGGAAAGTATTTTAATCGCACCTCATTATTTTTGCATATCTTCATGTTTTAGAGTTACTTAATTACGAAAAACCAAGATTTATTATTCCTGTCTGTCTGATGGCGTCATAACTCTCCCGAATGGAATGATGTATAATTTTTAATTTGGTATATGTGTAATTCCTAAGAAGAATAAGAAATCTATTATTTTTGAGCGATATTACTGAAGAGAAGAAGTTTTACAGCGGTAAAAGTTGATATTTTAATATTTTTTCTTCTCTTTAATCTTAAAATTAAAATGGAGTAACTTTATGAATAACTTGGTGTCTGGATCTATACGAGTTGTAAAAAAAGGGCACAACTGAGGGTTTTATATGAAGTTGTACGTCATTTTCAAGGCTTTTAATGTCAAAAAATTTAAACACCATATAATTTTTTAAATACATCTAGTTTTATTTAAAATGAAGAGATTAATACATTTTTTAGTAGTCGGATCAAAACTAAACTTGGCCTTGTTTTATATCTTCATTATTTTTATGAAAAAATTAAGCGAAGAAAGCGAGAGGATGGTCCTTTTTTAACATTTATGTTTTTGATCAGATATCATCTATAGAATTTTGCTTACGACTGTACTCTGTACTAGTGCAGGAAGTTTTTAATTTCCCAGGAAAATTATTGTTTCATAAAATTAAGTTAATGATTGCGCAAAACAGATCCTATAGTTTGTCGACTTCCTAGTAGCAGTTATCCTATAATAAGCATAACTGAGGATTTCTGAGCATAGCAGTACCAATTTGTAACGTAAGGAATACAACTTGCGCTTTATTGGGTTATTTTTTTTGTGATCTTCATAAATACTTAAAATACTTAAAAGTACAACAAACTAGTTTTTATTTCTAATTTACCTGTGAAAATCAGCAGGAACAGGCGCAGTTACAAAACTAGTCATTGGTTTCTTTCGAATATTATGTATCATTCTCGAGAGCTCAGAACTCTTTGAGATTAATTCAGATCTGGTACAAGTATGCAACTGATGCTCTATTTCATGGAGTAAATGTTCCAACTGTTCAGTTTCCTAAAAAACAAAAATATTTAAAAATATAAACTTGCAGCCAAACAAATACATAAGTCAAAGTTGTAAATTAGTTTCTTAAGGTGTTTTTAAAGTTTGAAAGATTTCTAGATTGCATGCTCACAGAAGAATACTGCAGGCTCTATTTTTTTTTGCAGCTGCCCGTCTATTTTGATAAATAATATAGTGATTTCGCCTTTTTTTCTCCAGGGCTGTGCATTGGTGTTAGTTGAACCTCTGCGCCACATATTTCAAAGTTCTTTTGACACGACCCCTTTTCCGACTTGTTGAAGCATCTTGTTTCCAGTATTCAAAACTGGTCAAGGAATGTCATTAAAACTGTTGGGTATAACATTCTGTCTATTCCCGCCAAAGATTTTTAAATCGATCTCACTGACGAAATATTTGCCTCCTATAAGATCCACTCCTGAACAGCATGGTTTTTCAAGGGTTGTTCTACGACGTCGAACTTTGGGGTAACAAAGGTTACTTAGTGGAGGGTGTTGAGGGTTACCAGGTGGATCAATATATACCGATGTTTCTAAGGCTTTTAACTTTGTATTCCACAAACGCTTTCCAAAAAAGCTGGAAGCAATTGGAAGTAAGTGGACACTACCTGAAATGGATTGCTTCATACTGGGAAAATAGAGTCAGTGTGTGTGACTGGCTGGTGCTGTATCTAGGAACATTTAACTTTATTGCATTAACCTTTAAAATATGTCGATTTTGCTATATGCTGACGATTTAAAAATACTTCACCGTGTGCGTAGTGTGACTGTAGTGCTGTGCAGGAAAATTTGGATAGGCTAGTTAAATGGTGTAGGGATAATTGTTTGTCATTAAATATTATTAATGAGATTTTTTAGATTCAAAAGTCCTGTCCCATTAGAATACAGAATTAACAAAATTGCATTAACAACAGTATCATATGTTAACGATCTAGGGATAATCTTCAGTATGAGCTTAATTTTAACAAACACAACACAAGTATTATTTTAAAATTATATCGGATGATGGGATTTGTTTGTAGAACATATAGAAATATTTATGACACTAGGGCAATTTCTTGTTTGTATAATTGTTTAGTTCTATCGTTTTTGGAGTACAATTGTGTAATATGGTCACCTTCATATGTAAGTCATTGACAAAAGACTGAAAATGTACAAAATAAATTTGAAAATTTTTTTATTTACAGGCTTAGGTTTCCAAGGGAGGTTTATCCAGCTGTTGGGATTAAAATCATCCCACGGATAACCTTTCCCCGAAACACCGTATTCTGTGTATCCTTGAAAACCTCAAAATTTCACTGAAAAATATAAAAAGTTGACTTTTTTTTTGCCGAATATAATGATTTTTTTTTTTTTATTTACAAAGATGGAAACATTTTTATATTTTTTTTAATTTTAATTATTTTCCCAAAATAAGGGGATAGTTTTTAAAAAAATGCCAAAGGATTTTATGATCGGTTTAAACAGAAAATAGTTCTTATATCAAAGGGAGTGAAAAATTAAATTTCCAGCGTCTTGACATAAAAGGGGGTACCGTAAGTCTTTGCGCTATTTACAAGGGAACTGTAGACCCGCATTTAAAAGTGGAAGACCACGAAAAACTTCCTTACAGATGGACAGAACAATTTTAAAAAAGCCAAAGTGCCCAAAAAAACCCCTTGATTTTTAATAAGGAACTTAAGCAGGAATACCCAGATGTAAACCTTTCTGCCAACTGTTGACGTCGCCTAATAATGGGAACCTTTTGGAGACGCGCCGTTAAAAAACCCTTGTTTACCAGGCGCCACAGAGTCGATTGTTTGGTAGAATCACAAAAGGCACAAAGCAGTGGTCTTCGGTACTTTTCTGAAAAGAAGTTTAATTTTTTTGGGTAGTGATTCTACAGGGATTAAAATTCTGGTCAAAATTGCCCCAAAAGTATTTGATTCCAACTGTCAAACATGGTGGAGGAAATCCAATGGTGTGGGATTTTTACGATCGGGCGGGGCCATTACCCAAATTATGGGTTGGATGCTCAAAAGTATGTTGAGATATTGGAAAGTAACCTGTTTACGAAGATGATCTCCCTTTTTCATGTTTTAAAATAACGACCCTGCATACCCCCACTGAAAAATTTGGGTTTAAAGGGGGAAAAAAATTGGTTATGGATTGGCCTTCCCAATCACCCGATTTAAAGAAGAAAATCTTTGGGCACTTAAAAAACCCAAATTTTTGAAAAAAAACACCCAAAACCAAAGATTTATGGTAGTTTTGCAGGAAAATGGAAAAAATTTAGTCAGTTATTGTGCAAGGCTAATAGATTCAATGGGAAAAAAATGTAAAGCAGGCATTAAACCCAAAGGGGTGGCCCAATAAATATTAAAAAAAAATATTTAAATTATAGTAAATTTAAATTTTTTTTTGGACCTAGAAATTTTCCATACTTTTGTTTATCTTTTTTTTAAAAAATTTTGTTTTTATTAAATATTTTTGTAACTTTTTTTCTTAATGTATGATATTTTATGTCCCGTTTCTAAAAAAAAAGGTTTTAAAAAAAAAATTATAATATATATCAAAAAAAGGAAATATTTAGAAACCAATTTTTCGCCACTGTATATGTTTTTTTTATTTTATTTTATTTTATTCAATGACATGTATAATATTTCCTAGTTTTTAAGTTTTGTTATACCATTTGGAAATTTTGATTTCTGTAGATTGCATGTAAATGGAAATTGATTTTTGAGATACCAACCTTAACATATTTTCACAGTATAAAATAGGCTTTTTGCATAAAATTTATTTTGAATCAAAAACATGTTAAATTTCTTCTTTTGCCTATTTAAGAACCACCTGCTACATATTTTTTGGAAAAATTTGTTTCAGTGTGCTACCTAGGTTAAATCGAATCCGAAAACAACGGACAAACACCGGCCCACAATGTCCCTTTATTAAATTTCTATTTTTTGGTAGATTTACCCCGGTGTTTTGTTTCCTGGTAGAAAATTTTTTTTTTGTTTTCCAATAAAAACAGAAATAAAAACCCTGGTTGCAAACTTGCCCCTTCATGCATAGTGGGGGCGGGCCCCGGGGGCTTGGTCTTGCAGCAAGACCAAGACCGAGCCCCAAAACCAAGACCCCTTTCTGCTAAAAAAACCAAGACCAAGCCCCCGGGGGATGAAAAACCAAGCCAAGACCCAGGGGAAACCCAAGACCAAGACCGACCTGCAAGACTCTTGCACTTTTGGACTTTTTAATTTAAAATTTTAATTTTTATATTAAATAGAAAAATATTTCATACAAAGATGACAAAAAAAGTTCAACATAAAAAAAAAAGGGTTTTGGATTTACTATAATGGATATATATATATTTTTATATAAAAAATATATATATATA
>JAHBCN010002910.1:101601-146030 GCA_019359885.1 Listronotus oregonensis
ACAGTATAAAATAGGCTTTTTGCATAAAATTTATTTTGAATCAAAAACATGTTAAATTTCTTCTTTTGCCTATTTAAGAACCACCTGCTAAATATTTTTTGGAAAAATTTAGTTTCAGTGTAGCTAGCCTAGGTTAAATCTGACATCCGACGAAACAACGCGATGCAAACACCTGTGCCCAGCAATGTCACATTTATTAAATTTCTACTTTTTTGGTAGATTTACCCCGGTGTTTTGTATATCCTGGTAGACAAATTTTTAGCTTTTTGTTATAATCCAATAATGAAGACAGAAATATAAAACAGACCCTAGTGTAGCAAACTTGCTCCCTTCATGCAGCTATGCAAATAGCGCGTCAGACCATAAAATTTAAGATTCCTGGCATATGAGTAATTGTACACCGAATTTCCTAAGGAAAGTAAAGGTTTTCCCTAACATCTATAAAAAAATGTACCTGAGTGAGAGTGTCCTTCTGACCCATTAATGTAAGCAATTTTGTCTTTAATTGCGAGTCTAGCCTTGCAATCATAAGTTCCACGGCATTCCTTATTTCTCTTACTCTTTCATCTTTTGCAGACCTAACTGACTCCACATTTCTCTCCTAAAACAATGCGGCCTTGGTAATACATATTATGTTGCATTCGTTAAAATCACAAAATCAAATAGATTAATGTCAAAAGACATACATATATATCACTAGCAAAGTCACACAAATACAAGCTTAAAAATCTTAGACAATAATTAAAATTATATATAGCGTCAAATTCAGTATACACGTTAATACCGAGTATTACTTCTATATTTTCTATACGTCAACTCAGCAGTGTTTCTTATCAAAATACTATTAGGTAACCAAAATTTCTAGTTTAACTAGACAAAGAATTGCTGCAAAACAAACTATTTTCGGTCAATTCTTTGGCTAAGTATGGTGCAAGAATGAGAATATAAAAAAACTAAAGTATTTCCATTATTCTTTGGCAGTAGCTGTTTGTATTATTCTATAAGCCTATAAAAAGGCGGATTTTAAAAGTAAAGCAATATTTTTAATCATCATGAATACATACCACTTCTTGGACAATACTAATAAGTTCCATTAACCGTCGCCTTAATTGAGCAACCTCATCTTTAATTTGAGTAACATGCTGTTCGTAAACCTCATCCAATGGCTTAAAAGTATGGCCAGAATGGGTACCGCCCCATAAAGCACACTGATGGCAAATGCAACAACGACAGGTCCAACAGTATACTGACAATTTCTCCAGGTGAGTTGAACATCTGTAATGACATTTAAGTATATTTTTATTTTAGTTTTAAGATCAAGCCTTATTTGTAAAAAAAAGAGTTGTTGGATGTACGAGGTGGCAGGCGCGTTTTTGTTGGGAACCCTTTAGTAAGATGTATATAACAAGAATTCAAATATGCTCCATTTTAGAAAGGTCCGGAACATTTGTTAAAGTAGAAAAAATTCGAAAAAATGTTTTTTTTGTAACTTAATCGCTCATAACTCTGTAAATATTGATCGTAAAAAATCGTAAGGAGAAAATGTTTCATAAATAAATTTTCTACAAAATTAGATTGGTTAGAAATCGCAAAATGCGCTACAGTCAAAGCTCCTTATTCGCGTTTTCACAATTCGCGGATTAAAAAAATGCGACCTATATTCCTATATTCGCGGCTAAAAATTTCTTTATTCGCGGATCTAATCGGTACATCGGTACATACACATTGATAAAAAGGATTCCAATATGTAGGTATCCAACCGAATATCCTTTGTAAACGCGTGTCAAATGGACCAATAGCCGAAATGGCAAATGAAATAGGGCTAGATGGGTTCAAAAAGATAGAATCAAGTGACATTCAGAAGTTGCTTGAATCGCAAGATGAAGATTTGACTGAAACCGACTTTGAGGAAATATTAAATTACCAGCCCATTGAAGAAGAGGCTTCAACAAGCACGGAAAACGTGACATTTAATTTAAAAAATCTTAGTGAAGGTTTAAGAATGGCAAATGAGCTTTGTGATTTCTTTATGAAAATTGATCCATCTATGGAACTAAGTCTCTTTTAAGAGGTAAATTGCTAATGTCACTGCTAAATATCAGTCTAAATTAAAGGGGCTTTTAAAAACCGCCAAGCAAGAAAAAATTACAATTTTTTAAACCATTGCCTAAGCCTGAAGATAATAATTAATCAATATGGTCAAAAACTTTAAATAAAATTATTTTTTTATATGCTTGTTTTAATTTTGTCACCTGGGAACGTATCTCCTATAAACCTATATAAATTACCATTTCATATTCACGGTTTCTGTATTCGCGGCATATTTACGGAACATATACCCCGCGAATAAAAAGCTTTTACTGTATATATTGCAAAATGGCAATTAAAAAAATAAAAAAGCGTAGGTTCTTCCGTAATTTTTTGGACCAATAAGATTTTCTAAGGACCTCTATATTTAATAAAAAAAAACATCCTATTGTGATGAAACATCACGCCAAATTTTGTTAAATTCGGTTCGATAATTTTTGCACAATAATTTTGCAATCCAATTTTGCAAAACGGGTAAAGTCTGGAACAAAGAACCTAAACATTTGTGTTTTTTTTTTCACATACATATACTATTCTAGAGATCTCAAGCTTTCAAATGGTTTTTTTAATAAAAATCGGATCATTTTGGCGGCCTCAGCAATTGTTTAAATTCATGAAAAATTGTTGGGGGTTATAATTGTTTAAACCATTTTTGCAATAAGTTGATATTTGCTACTGTTAATAGATTCGTTTGGAACGCCTGTCAATTTTAACCGCTTGTATTTTGACAACCAATCGACCGATTAACTATTTCGATATATAAAGAGAAGCGTCGTTACGAATACTTTCAAACCATATTCTGAGTAATATTTTTAAATTATAAATTCGCAGAAATATTTAATTTATTTAAAGCAAAAACAATCATAATTTTAAACAAATGC
The DNA here is from genome assembly GCA_019359885.1 of Listronotus oregonensis. NCBI lineage: Eukaryota > Metazoa > Arthropoda > Insecta > Coleoptera > Curculionidae > Listronotus > Listronotus oregonensis. The sequence continues at coordinate 104,571 of JAHBCN010002910.1, forward strand.
TGAGCGCGCACAAATATTCAGATTTTTATAAAAAAAGAACGTTAAAAAATCAAACATTTAAGTTCCATATTCGAAACTCTATCCCATTTACAAAACTGTCAATTTTTCAAATGAAATTGGATTGCAAAATTATTATGCAAAAACTGAACCGAAGTTAACAAAATTTATCGTTATGTTTCATCTTAGCATGATGTGTTTTTTAGCCGAATAGAGGTCAAAAAATCTTAATAATCCAAAAAAAACACACAGAAACTAGTTTTTTTTTACTTTTTTGCTATTTTGCAACAAACATAATACATTTTGCAATTTCTAACTAATTGTATCTTGTAAAACAAATATATATATTTTAGTTTTAGTACTATTCAAAAAAAAAAAAACAATTTTCACTTGAATTAAGCTTAAAATTAAACACAAAAGCAAAGACAATTGAAGTTTCACTATAGACCCACAAAGCAATGCTAAGTTTTTGGTAATAAGTTTGGCGCGCTTGCGAGACTTCCATCAGGAAAAATACGTTCCTTGCTTCTGTATAAACGAACACTGTTCAAAGCTATAATAATGGTAACAGTAAGTTATTATTTTGCGAAAAATGCCAAACTTATAAAATTATGATAATTAAAACATTTTCTTGCTGTTTTTTATATCCGTCTTTAAAATTAAACAAAAAAGGACAAAACAATGTTATGAAAAGAATGAACACTTTGTTAAAGGTTAGTTCATGTGGGTAAAAAGAAATTATACTATTTACAAATATTTTTTTAGACATTTTCATAAAATGCATCTTAAAAACGTCAGTAAGAATACAATTTACGTCTTATTATTACCACTACAGAAAAAACACAGCTTTGAAATAGCAACACGAAATGCAAGACATTCAATAAAAATTAAAGGTATTAAACTTTAAAAAATTAGTCATTAATATATTGTTAAAATGTGGAAAAGAATCGATCGGATCGTTCGATTTCGCAATAATAAATGAATATTAATTTTTGTTGTAAAACATCAACTACAAATATATTTTTTAATCAAATTTAAATTTTCCAAAGTAAAAATTTACATAATTAAAATTTTAGTATTATACAGCAAAAAAATATCTTTATTACAACGAATTTGGCCTATTTCTCACAGAAATAATTCCTAATTACTGTTTTCATTGTAATGTATTTTCTCCCGATGGACGCTCGCTCCAATAAGCGAGCGTCCAAACTTATTACCAAAAATTTAGCATTGATTTGTGTGTCTATAGTAAAACTACAATTGTCTTTGACAAAAGTCATAAAACAGTTAAAATATATGGTTTTGTTATGACAATGATTATGTCACATTCAAAAAGATTTAGAAATAAAAATGATAAATATTGTAACTCAAGGATGACAACGTTTATTTTAGCCCTAGCGGGTTAAAACTCCATTCTCGGTAAGTGGTTTGTTAGTTACTTTTTGACTTATACAAGTCTTTCTTTAAGATATAAAGTAAGAATTTCAAAGGTACATTCTTTTTGCATTGCACAACTTTTCATATTAAATCCGATAATGATTTATTGTTTAGATTAACAATATTTGTAAAATGGTAAATTTAATAACATATATACTTACTTGTCACGATCATTTTCATCTCCTCTACTACCATTCAAACTTACTGCCTGTAACGTATCTAATTGCTGAGTAACTTCCTCAACCCATCGACAATTAACCAATTCATGTAAATGTAAGGAGGCTCTGCAGTGAGGACACTGAGACCTTTGTTCGGTAAGCCATCTTCTAATACACACATAACAGCATAATTTGGAGCAGTGGGGACAAAGGTGAGCATCTCGAAGTTTTTCCATACATATGAAGCATCGAAAAACTTCTGCGAGAGTCTAAAGAAAAAATTATTCACACACTACCTATGTAAGATATCACTTTATAACAACTAGGATAGCAATAACTGATATCGTGAGATTTTGTATTGTATTTTGAAGTCAATCAATGTGTACAGGGTTATTTATTTTAAAGTAAACAGGGCTTTATTTCTGAATTTCCCTGTACTTTTTTAAAAAACGAATATAGCCATTTCGTGTATTTTTTTCCGTAGAATTCAATAATCTAATCAAGAATTTTAAAAATATGTTTATTACTTTTTGGAGTAGTTTTATAATGAGGTTTTCATCAGAATACGGCTTCAAATTATATTGTATGCTAAAAATGATATGATATATCTATTTCTAAAGCAAGCAGCAAAGTTACAATAAACGGAAAAAATAAAATACAATACGAGGTAAAATATGGTAATAAGAACACTTATAACAAAAAAATATAATATAACTAATAATTTAAATGTTCTATATGAGCCTCGTTATTTTCGAAACATGATCTATAACCCCTCCTTAGCCTTTCCAAGCTCGCCGATATTCCGTGTTTGTGTTCCCATTTTGGTAAACGACATTCTTCAAGTGACCCCATAGAAAAGTGTCTAAAATTGTAATATCTGGACATTACTGCACAATATATAACGTCCAATCCACTGATTGTATCGGCATTGAGATACTGCCATTGCCGAACGCATGGGTGGGCTCCGTCTTGTTGCCAAATTACTTGCGATCGTTTTGGTGGCAATTCTTCTAAAATGTCCTTAATATCGTTTCAGAAGATTGAGAATCTTTCTCCAGTTAGGTTCCATAGAATATTGGCCCGATTCTATTGTTAGCACACCACACAGACAGAGAAGACCTCCTTGGTATTTAATTTCTTGAAATTTCCTGGGATTCTGTTTTGCCCACCTGTGCGTATTGCATCGGTTAAACATTCCCGATGTGAATCTTCATCCATCCAAAGAATCGTTTGAAACAGGGTAAGATCGTTATCTTGTTCATGGATTAAAATTTGGAAAACAAATTGAAAGCGAAGTTCCTTTTGTTCACGTGTTAAATGCTGCACTGGAAGAACGTGATATGGAAGATACTTAAAATATTTCAGTGTTCTCTGAACCGTCGCATAGGTTACTCTTCTTCTTGCAGGGCCATCCTCAAGTCTCTAACTGCGTCAGTAATTGACTTTATGGGATACAAAGTAAAATAATTTAGAATAGCTCGATCCCGGTTTCTTTTTCCCATGGTAGTCTTCTTTCTAATATGTAACGATTTTGTTTCTTCGAATAAGACTCAGTTTTAAAATCGTTTTTACTGATATATTTCGGTGGAAATTTGCAACATATCTTTGTTGTGTTTCCCTGGAGTTTTCTCCACATCTCCACACTAAAAGTAGAAGTCTTAATATGTTTCTTCCTAAGTTACTTTTTCTACCCCTTCTGGTAATTACTTTTTTTACAATATTAAGATAATTGTCCTTTATACTTCAAATAAGTGTGAAGTCCACTCAGCAAAGCAGGAATGGCTTTCCCATACTTGCTACTTTGCTAGCATTATCGAAGTATGCCGTTACTGCTGGGATAAAAATAGGTCATTAGTTAAATTTTTGAAAACATGATCTGTGTGAAATTTGTAGGCATTATCGGTTATCTTTTTGTAACGCACACTGTGAGGAAATTCCATTGTAAGATTGTGATCTAATTACACCGGTCCACAAAAGAACTAGTAGTGTGTGCTGGGTGTCGGACTAGGGTTTTCTAGCCTCTCTTTTTTCGCTAAACACGAATCTAAAGTCAAAGTTGAGAGTCAAACAGCAAAAAATCGAGAAAAACCCAAAAAAACCATACGGTACATTTACCGGCAGAAACCTGCTACCACGGAATGTTTGGACTACTACTATATAAACTATAAGAGATACAAAATATTTTATGAAACAAAAAATAAAGATTTTCAAATGGTCCATGTAAAAAGTTATGTAAATATTTTTGATAAGATAAATGATAAAAAACGAAAATGTAATTTTGACAAAAAATTTCGGTCCAAAATAGGGAAAATTTTGTTTTTATTATTATTCTGATTTTTGGATTTTTTGTTCATAATAAATCATTTCTTTTATTCAGTTGAATCCCAAATCACACAAAATTTGCAGACAAAATCGAAAAATAAAATTAAAAAAAAATTAAATTTTTTCAAAGTGTATACCTTGAAAAAATCCTAAGAATTCAGATTTTGACAGGTTGCCTACTAAAATTATTGAATAACACTGACACTGACGTTTTGTTAAACATTCTAAACCGTTGTTAACTTTTAACAATTGCTAAGTTCATTGCCAAATTTAACAACGCAATCATCACTCGGCCGTTAGCATTCTGAACTCTATTCAAAGAAGAGCCGTTTGTCTTATTAATGATCCAGCGCTCACAGAAAGGCTTCCTCTTCTTGCCCACCGTCGAGCTGTAGGGGATCTGTCGCTCTTCTATAGGTATTTTCACGGCTTCTGCTCAGAGGAGTTGACCAGTATAATTCCTTTTCTGGCAGCTCCCAACAGAGCAACACGGAGTGCAACTTTTATGCATCTTTTTACAGTTCAGTTAGAGAGGCCCCGAACTTCCCGCTTTCTTCGTTCCTTCATCCCTAAAGTGTCAAGACTAAGAAACCTGCTACCCCAATCTTCAAATATTTAAGTCCCGTGTGAAAAAACTTCCTCTAACCACACTTAAGACACCCACGGTACGTTAGTACTTAGGCATCAGCCTTCGTGGACTGTCCCAAGATTTAAAAAAAGTTTAGGGTTTTAAGCAGCTAACCTAGGTAACTAGATGACTTAAAATATGTTGGTTTTATGTAATTTAATTCATAGAACATAAAATTATAATAATTTGTTTTAATTTAATGCCAAAAGATGTTGTCCAAGAGTCCCTAGATATTTTTTTACTAGATTACCTGCGAAAGAGAAGATTGTATATTTTCTACCTTACCTAGCTTATCTACCATTATTTGAGTATTTTACTTGTTGTTTTGTAGTTTAAATCAATTTGGTAAGTTGTCAAACTTTGTTCAATAAATCGTAAACAAGCTGTTTATACGATCAAAAAGAAAATTGTATTTTAATTTTTGTTGTAAAACATTTTGTTTAGGAGTATCTGGACCAAAAAACTGAATTTTTCCCAAATGTCCAGGTTGTTTAAACATTTTTTCCGGCGTCGGCAATTTAGGTAATGGCAGCTTTCTTACCAGCAGATACAACTTATTGTAATATTTTATCAATAAGATTTAATTACTATTAAGATTATTTACTTAAATTAATCGTTTATTCACCCTATGCCGTATTATTGTAAGTAAGCGACAATCCGTGCATTCGCAATTTCCGGTGCAAGCCGATTGTCAAAGTATTAAGAAACCGACGAGTGAGATTCACTTGTCGGCTACATTATTGTTTGTTGAAGGCACGTAGCATAAGATTAGATGGTATTGTCTTGATTTTTATAAATAATATCAATAACACAGGTCCACAAAAAAAGTGGTGTGTGCTGGGTGCCGTGCTAAGATCTTCTGCCGTATTTTTTTCCACTGAACAAGAATCTAAAGTCAAAATTGGGGGTCAAACAGCAAAAAATAAAGAAAAGGCGTAATTTCAGATATTATTATTTTTTTTAATTTAAAACGTTAATATCTCAAAAACTGTAAAAGACACACGGAACTTTATATGACATAAACTATGTACTTTTACAATACCTTTATTTTAAGCTATATATCCTTTTTGTCTAAATGCAATATTTTTCGAGTTATAATAAAAAAAACTGAATTCTTAGGATTTTTTCAAGGTATACACTTTGAAAAAATTTTATTATTTTTTAATTTTATTTTTCGATTTTGTCTGCAAATTTTGTGTGATTTGGGATTCAACTGAATAAAAGAAATGATTTATTATGAACAAAAAATCCAAAAATCAGAATAATAATAAAAACAAAATTTTCCCTATTTTGGACCGAAATTTTTTGTCAAAATTACATTTTCGTTTTTTATCATTTATCTTATCAAAAATATTTACATAACTTTTTACATGGACCATTTGAAAATCTTTATTTTTTGTTTCATAAAATATTTTGTATCTCTTATAGTTTATATAGTAGTAGTCCAAACATTCCGTGGTAGCAGGTTTCTGCCGGTAAATGTACCGTATCGTTTTTTTGGGTTTTTCTCGATTTTTTGCTGTTTGACCCTCAACTTTGACTTTAGATTCGTGTTTAGCGAAAAAAGAGAGGCTAGAAAACCCTAGTCCGACACCCAGCACACACTACTCGTTCTTTTGTGGACCTGTGTAATTAGATCACAATCTTACAATGGAATTTCCTCACAGTGTGCGTTACAAAAAGATAACCGATAATGCCTACAAATTTCACACAGATCATGTTTTCAAAAATTTAACTAATGACCCTATTTTTATCCCAGGAGTAACGGCATACTTCGATAATGCTAGCAAAGTAGCAAGTATGGGAAAGCCATTCCTGCTTTGCTGAGTGGACTTCACATTATTTTAAGTATAAAGGACAATTATCTTAATATTGTAAAAAAAGTAATTACCAGAAGGGGTAGAAAAAGTAACTTAGGAAGAAACATATTAAGACTTCTACTTTTAGTGTGGAGATGTGGAGAAAACTCCAGGGAAACACAACAAAGATATGTTGCAAATTTCCACCGAAATATATCAGTAAAAACGATTTTAAAACTGAGTCTTATTCGAAGAAACAAAATCGTTACATATCAGAAAGAAGACTACCATGGGAAAAAGAAACCGGGATCGAGCTATTCTAAATTATTTTACTTTGTATCCCATAAACTCAATTACTGACGCAGTTAGAGACTTGAGGATGGCCCTGCAAGAAGAAGAGTAACCTATGCGACGGTTCAGAGAACACTGAAATATTTTAAGTATCTTCCATATCACGTTCTTCCAGTGCAGCATTTAACACGTGAACAAAAGGAACTTCGCTTTCAATTTGTTTTCCAAATTTTAATCCATGAACAAGATAACGATATTACCCTGTTTCAAACGATTCTTTGGATGGATGAAGCTACGTTCACTACATCGGGAATGTTTAACCGATGCAATACGCACAGGTGGGCAAAACAGAATCCCAGGAAATGTCAAGAAATTAAATACCAAGGGAGGTCTTCTCTTCATGTCTGGTGTGGTGTGCTCAACAATATTCTATGAGGGAACCTTAACTGGAGAAAGATATCTCAATCTTCTTGAAAACGATATTAAGGACATTTTAGAAGAATTGCCACTCAAAACGTATCGCAAGATAATTTGGCAACAAGACGGAGCGCCACCCCATGCTGTTCATCAAGTTGTGCAGTATCTCAATCGCCGATACAATCAGTGGATTGGACGTTATGGCACTATTAGATGGCCACCTAATAGTCCAGATATTACAATTTTAGACACTTTTCTATGGGGTCACTTGAAGAATGTCGTTTACCAAAATGGGAACACAAACACGGAATATCGGCGAGCTTGGAAAGGCTAAGGAGGGGTTATAGATCATTTCGAAAATAACGAGGCTCATATAGAACATTTAAATTATTAGTAATATTATATTTTTTTGTTATAAGTGTTCTTATTACCATATTTTACCTCGTATTGTATTTTATTTTTTTCCGTTTATTGTAACTTTGCTGCTTGCTTTAGAAATAGATATATCATATCAATTTTAGCATACAATATATTTTGAACCAACATATTTTAGGTCATCTAGTTACCTAGGTTAGCTACTTAAAACCCTAAACTTTTTTTTTTTATCTTGGGACAGTCCACGAAGGCTGATGCCTAAGTACTAACGTACCGTGGCCACGGTGGGTGTCTTAAGTGTGGTTAGAGGAAGTTTTTTCACACGGGACTTAAATATTTGAAGATTGGGGTAGCAGGTTTCTTAGTCTTGACACTTTAGGGATGAAGGAACGAAGAAAGCGGGAAGTTCGGGGCCTCTCTAACTGAACTGTAAAAAGATGCATAAAAGTTGCACTCCGCGTTGCTCTGTTGGGAGCTGCCAGAAAAGGAATTATACTGGTCAACTCCTCTGAGCAGAAGCCGTGAAAATACCTATAGAAGAGCGACAGATCCCCTACAGCTCGACGGTGGGCAAGAAGAGGAAGCCTTTCTGATCATTAATAAGACAAAAGGCTCTTCTTTGAATAGAGTTCAGAATGCTAACGGCCGAGTGATGATTGCGTTGTAAAATTTAGCAATGAACTTAGCAATTGTTAAAAGTTAACAACGGTTTAGAATGTTTAACAAAACGTCAGTGTCAGTGTTATTCAATAATTTTAGTAGGCAACCTGTCAAAATCTGACATTTTGTTAAACATTCTAAACCGTTGTTAACTTAGCAATTGTTAAAAGTTAACAACGGTTTAGAATGTTTAACAAAATGTCAGATTTTGACAGGTTGCCTACTAAAATCATTGAATAACACTGACAACGACGTTTTGTTAAACATTCTTAACCGTTGTTAACTTTTAACAATTGCTAAGTCCATTGCTAAATTTAACAACGCGATCATCACTCGGCCGTAAGTGTTGTAGGGGACGCCATTCCCCAGAAATGAGAACAATATTCTAAAGGGGGTCTGATTTGGGATACACACAGGGTGTACAGATTGGAAGAAGAGACATATTTTCTGGCTTGAAAAAGGAATCCAAGTTTTTTTGAAGCTAGCGAGGCTATGCATGTAATGCGTTTGTGCCAGTTAAGGTTATTCTCAAAAGTAACACCGACAAGATTAAACGACTCTTTGTTCTGCAGAACTTGACTTCTCGTATGTAAGGGATGACTATTTGTTAATTACAAATTGAAGGTAAGTAAATAATAGGTATTAATTTTTACGAGATCAAGTTTTTTTTATTATTTTTGTATTTTTCATTATCTTTTAATTTTTCTAAAATATTTTTTTGGACGGGTAAAACCGGGATGCAAAAGGTGTCCTGGTTTCACCCGGACCTTTTCTGAAATCCCTTCGTAACCGTGTAAGAAAGATAAAAAAATGTTTATATATTTTTTTTTGGTTTAGGTCACTTTTTCTGAAAATAAATTAACACAAATAGAGTCACTTTTAGAGTCTTGTCGTCTTCTTTCTTATATGTTAATCAGAAGGTTAATTGCAATTTACACAAAAACCAATCACTACAGCAAAAAAGTCAGTTTTTTTATTAAAAAAACCTTATATGAATACCGTCAAATTTCGTACTGAGCAGTCAGTCTTAGGTAAAAATATGATGCTTTTCGTGTGGCAATGACAATAGAAACGCATTGGGGATGAAGAAAAATATTGGCGCCCTAGTGGCGGATTTGAGGTATTTAAGTTATGTAACTTTTCCAGGATATTCCCTGTTATATTTTAACTGATTTTGTGCGTATAACACAACAATTTTATCTTGTAGTAAAGACGTCTGTATGGTGTGTACATTTTAAAAATACTTTAAATCCTACGAAGCGGCCCACGTCAGATGTCAAAAACACATCTGAAGTTGATGAATTCACAAAAATTCAATATAAGGTAAGCAGGGGGGTCTACCCAAAACCGAAAAAAATAGCAAGGGGTCCAAGAAAAAGCTTGAGGTCTTATGCCTTAAACTATACATGGTACCTTAAGAAAGAATGGGCAATAAAAAGTTTTATTTTTTAAAAGGAATATAATGGTTTATTAATTTCTTGGTTGCGGACAAAGTAAGATGCTAATAACTTGCGGACACCCATAAACATTTAAGCTTAGAGCGCAATAAATGACAACCTTAACTTCCTTTATTTACATTTTGTATTTGCTATAATGATTCATTAAAAAAAATGTTTTAAATTAATACTAGAACTTCTTACAAAAACATAAGTATTTTACATGTGATCCTATAGTGGTTTTTCCAGTGCTTCTCTGAATTGAAATAAAACAAATTGTGAAAGTGATATTGAAAGAATGTTTAGTTTAAGCATATTCAGTGACATGTTTTAAAAATTGTATTAGCCAAGTCATTCGAATTCCAGAGATTCAATTTTTGATGACATTCTAGCATAAAACTGGATCAATATCACCAATTAAGCGAGTAATGTTGGCCTTTAGGGAATCAATCATTTATGATTGGTCGGCATAGGCTCGAGATCTGACATTAGTCCACAAAAAAAAATCCAACGGCGGTAGATCACAGCACCTGGTTTGGTCTGGGTGGCCAATTGATGTCATCTCAAAATATAACATAGCTTTCGAAGCTGACACGCAATAAACTAGGCGTATTCAGTGCAGTATCGCATGTAGTGCCGTTCAGTTGAAACCATGTTTGAGAGGTTTATCCCATCCAATCTTGATAAAAAAAAGTAGCTGATATGGCCCGATATCAATTATTATCGACAGTAACGCAGTGTCCTAGCTAAATACGATGAGTGCGAAGCAGGAAAAGCGGTACGGGCAGTGGCGTATATTGACTACAAAAATGGGGGGGCAACTGTTTAATCCAAAAATGTTATAAAATATTACGTAAAAAATTAAAGTAGATATCTCTCAAAATTACTTAATGTGTTTCAATTGCGGGGGGACTGTATGCGCCACTGGGTGCGGGTTATGCGGGGATCGGTCATACTTAAGCAGGAAAAAAATATGACCCGCTCATATTTTTTTTCGTGCTTATAAAGGCGGCCTTCAACCATCTGCAAACCGGATAAAAACTTTTTTTTTTAATATAGTATGTAGACAAATGTACTCGTATTGCGAATGGGTTGGCTACCTAAAAAATTATGGCAAGGCTATGATTAATTAAAAATAATTTTTTGAAATTTTTTGATATTTCCTGTATCATGTGAATTCCTAATTTTTTCTACATGACAGTACTGATACACCAAATTTTCGTCTTTAATTTCATAAATAAAAATTTTAATAATTTCTCTAATTTTAACTTTCAAAAATTTTCAAAGGCATTATTTATGAAATTGAAGAAAAAATTTATTGATATATAAGTACTGTCACATAGAATAAAAATATTAGAATTGACATTATACAGGAAGTATTAAAAATATTTCGATTTTTTTTTATAATTGATCAGGCAACCTATTCGTAATACATTTTTTAAATACTATATCTATTTGATAAAAAATAATTTTCATCCAGTTGGCAGATGAGTGAAAGTCGCCCCTAATTCGGATCTTAGACTTTAAGACCAGTCGATCGTGCCATGCGGGCGAAGAGAATCATCTGGACGTCCGACTGCTCGGAATTAGTTAGGACTCATATCTTTTTTGTGTTTTGCGAATTGTCAAAAAAATAAGAACCTATTATTCCGTCAAACCAAAACACATACTATACAGTTACGTTTTTCGGAATACAGTGAAACCTGGTAAATGTTCATCAAATTTTGTCTTAAGTAGTCCAATAGTCTTAAGCAGAGTTGGGTAGGAATCGAATCGAAACCTTATGAAGATAATATTATATTTGGCGTCTGGGGTTCCATTCTAAAATCTTTGACCCTTGATTCATCATCTGGATTATGTAGTATCATCTGTATCGTAGTTACCATTTGTAAATATAAAAACTAATAATAGTGATATGATAAATATGAATCGTTTCCTACTTTCCTTAAAAACGAAATCGTGATTCGTATTGCTGATTCGATTCCTCTATGAGGATCCGGATCCGTAAATTGATCATCTTTTGAAGAATCCGTCCCAGCTCTGGTCTTAAGTAAAAATGTGATGATTTTCGTATGACAACGACAATAAAATCGCAATGGGGATGAAAAAGAATATTAGCACGTTGGTGGCGGATTTGAGGTAATAATATTTTGTATAGTTGGATAAATATAAGAATGAAAATTCGGTTCTCTCTGAAAGGAAAAAAAAACAAAAGAAGTAGCCGAATAGGTTTAATTTAAACTAGCGGCAGCCTTTGCTTTTTATAATGTGCCGCTTCCCGCATGTGTCTGTAATAATGGACAATATAAAAAGCCGACAATAAAAATTAAACCTTTTTGCTACTTTTTATTTTTTTTTTTCTTTTCAAAGTGCACCGAATTTTCATTTTAAAAATGATCCAATTATAACTGTTTATTTAATTTTTACATATAACACAACAATTGCATTTTGCCAGACCAAACAATTACGTTTTTGGAATACAGTGGAACGTGAAAAATGCCCCGTGGAATTCTGTCGCCACAAATCTGGAAAATTTTGCTTATTTAAAGACAGACTTAACCAAAGATGGGCCTCAGCACTAAAGATGATTTTTGTGCACAAAGGCGGGATCCGCGTTTGTGCACAACGCTGTCTGTGGAGACCTTGAGTTAATTGGATCCTATACAAGTAAAGACTTAAATCCTCATGCACAATTCGCCACATTGAACGTTTGGAAACTGAGCACTAATTTTGTTGATAAAACTTTTTTTTTGTTATTTTTGACACTTACTTTGTGTTTGTTGTATGATTAGCAATTTTACATCCATTTAAAATTTCTATTTATTTTAAATGTTTTTTCCGAGATTATTTTTATACAATAATTTTAGTTGTAAAAATATAATATATAATTTATACTTTGTTTTAAATGTATTTTTACCAATTCCTATTGCCAATTATTATCCTAATGATGTTTGAGCAATGCCTGGAATTGTATATGCCAAACAAAAAAAAACATGTTTTATCCAGGTTTCAGTTTGATTTTAGGGATAAATTATGTACTGCTTCCACACAGAAATAGCTCTTTAACAAGAAACATATTTTTCAGCACACTTTTGCGACATGCGGAAAGCTTTTGAATGTGTTTTCCTTGACCTCTCACCTCTTACCTCTCACTATGTAAATTAGAAGCATATAGAATAAAAAATATTAATCTCAAACTCCTTCTATGCTTGTTATGATTGGGGTGCTTTAGCCCTCTACTGTTGCCGGTCAATATCAATAATTGGCTCCTTGCATATCCTAGGTATGCTGGGCATTTTGTGTACATATCTTTTAGACCCTATGATGGAAAAGACACGGTTCAGGGCTGTGTAGTGGTTGGTTGCAGTGTTTGCTTCAAACATGCTTTTTCTGAGTATGAAAAAAACAATAAACATAATGTTTTTAATAAGATGGAGAGTGAAGTTTCCCCTGGAATTTCTTGACCTCAAATAACTGTAGTGGATCACTCATATTAAATATTTTAATAAAAAAATTATTACAAATACCTTATTACTTAGAATCTTAGTTTCAAATGTAAAGCACTATGAAATTGTTCTCGCACTGTCTTACCAGGAAGATAAAAACTACTATACATACTGGAAAACTTACTCCATATTATCATAACCCAATATATCAGACAAATGACATACACATACACAATACATGAGGAAAACAGGTCTTATTCGCATGGTATCAAGACATATTATTTTTTAAAGCAACCATTGTCATTGAGGGATATTTTCTTAACTGATTTCAAAAAATCCATTAATAAACTAGAACTGCCCCAAAAACCTTTTACACAGTGTGAAAATTTATGGGTCAAAGCCCCTATTCATTTATGAATAACACAGCCACAAAAAAAAGAAAAGTAGCTCAACAGGGCTGGCAAACCAATGTCTTAATTACGGCTTACATTATGGAAACTATAAAACCAGCTTAAAGTTATGTCTTACAGCTTACTCTACTGAAACTATAAATTCAGCTTTAGTTCTGGTTAAATATACTATAAAAAAAGTGCTCTTACACATTCTGATGCTGAACCATTGCAACATTCCATTCTTAAAAATTATTTAAAAACAAACATTACAAATGATTTTGACTTGACTCTCCTTTATTGTTAAAAGAATTGACACTCAAACAAAAGGCAAAGGTAAGTATAAATAATTTATGATATATATTTTTTATTTAAAAGATTCTTACCTCCACACTGTGGTCGTCATGTTTATTTCCTGGTTTACTTCTTGTAGCCATTGGAAGAGAATTAAGCCCAAATAAAGAAAAACAGACCAACAAAGTTGTAATTAAATGACCATACTGCCTTGGAAAAAAAAACTTTTGTGCTGATTTCTTAAACAAAGAACAAAACAGTTAATCCTCTACAAGAAAACCTAGGACGGGAAATATTTATATAATTTTTTTTTTGGTTTATTTTTTTTAGGTCGTTTGGATATATGTCATTTTAAAATTAGTGGCATTCTTTTTACAAGAAATTTAGTTGTCTCAATTTCGTCAGAATAAGTCAGAATAATAAGTTTTGTGAGATAAATAAAGACAAGAAACTGAAAACAACTAAACTAACTAACCTCACGAAAGTTAAATCTGGTTTTGTTTGTCAAATAAGGTATGTTTGTGATCCAGAAGAGTACACTATTTAACACTTTTTTGTCAATAAACCGTTTTTTGTACACATCGTAATTAGTACATATTTTGTATAATCTTTAAACTAGTTTTATTTATTACTCTAATTCCTCGAAGTAGTTAAACTAGTTTTCACTTAATTACTCTAACCCTCGAAGTAGTGATGTTAGATGCATTTTTACCAGAAGACTTTATTATAAATAAAAACATAAGGCCATTTTTAATTTCTGAAATAAGTCTAAAACACGTTTAGTGTAAACAACAAATACGGAACTTATTTACACTTAGTTCCACTTTATAGGTCTGTGTTATTTAGAAATAGTGTACACTATTTTACACTTTTTTACGTAAAAACGGTTTTAAGGCTACCGGGTGGCAGCACAATTTGCATATTTGCCTCTGTATTTGCCTTATCTTCGCCGTGCCGTTCTAACTGATGCGGGGAAATTCCGTTCCGTTTTCGCTGCAACTACAGATTTAAATGATCGGTTTCTCAAAACATTAACTAAATTATTGTCTTGTTCTTGATTCGATAGTTTGGGGAGACCACTTCCAACTCTTCTCTCAAAGGAGTGTGTTTCCTGCCATTTTTTTTAACAAAATGAATAGTACTCTTTGGGATGTTAAGCGCTTATAAGCATGCGTTTCCACTCGCGTCTAGAGACACCCCGGATAGACAAATTCAAAAGCCCTAAGTTCTAGTCGGTCATGATTAGTTTTGGTTAGCAAAGCGGCTTTTTATGTTTCCCATTATTTTCCCCAATTATATTTCAGACGTGAAATTGCGGGGTCTCTTTAAATCTTGGGCAATTCTTTTTTCCTTTCGTAAAATAGGTCCTAAATCCCTACAAAGAAGTTAACAAAATTTTAACAACGTATTAGAAAAAACCCGGGGAATATATAATTACACTTTTTAAAAAAATTATTACTTCTACCATATCAAACATTATAAAAATTTTGTTAATAACTTCTATGTGGGCATAATTTAGACAAATTCAAAAGCCCTAAGTTTTAGTCGGTCATGGTTAGTTCTGGTTAGCAAAGCGGCTTTTTATTTTCCCCAATTATATTTCAGACGTGAAAATGCGGGGACGTATTAAAAAGACTGCGCATGCTTTGAAGCTGGAATATCTTTCTCACTAGCGTCTAGACATACCCCGGATATTTTGGCTCACGAGATTTTTGACAGTGTTGACACATGAAACATGCTTTATTATGCAGGGATTCGGCTAAAAAATTACATTTTAATGCAATTATTTGGAGTCTTTTTTAATACGTCCCCACACTTTTATGTTTGAAATATAATTGGGGAAAATAAAAAGCCGCTTTGCTAACCAGAACTAACCATGACCGACTAGAACTTGGGGCTTTTGAATTTGTCCAAATTATCCCTACATAGAAGTTAACAAAATTTTAACAACGTATTATAATACAAACCGAGGAATATACAGGGTGTTACTTAATGGTATGTCATAATTTGAAGGAGGCATTCCTGGATCGATTTTAAGTCGAAAAGTTCATATAAACGTGGGCCCTAAAATGCTTAGTTATTAAGATACAGGGTGTTAAAGTTTTATTTTATTTTCACTTTTTAATACATTTTTCAAAGACGGTTTGAGATATTGAACTGAATTTTGGCACAGGATATTATGGCATAAAAACACACTTTTCAGATGTTCATTTAATTTTTTTTGCAACCAGTGGCGTAGCTATGACGAATTTTCAAAACAATTTTACAAAAAAAATACTACGCCATTGACTTGGGAAAAAAATTATGGTTTTATAATAATTATCAATCAATTATAAACAAAAAATCCTTTTTTCATTTTTGCCGTAAAACTTACCGTTTGGGAGAAATCGTTAATTAAAAAAATGTCTTATGTACCCAAATTGCATCTTGAAAAATTATTATTGAAATAAATCAAGTTAGCTTTGCTCGTTGCCAGCGATTGTTGTTTTGTTGTTGTAAACATTATGACACTGACGTTAATTATCATTCTTGACAGTTTGTATTTATTTCTCCTTCGATCTTAAAACGTGCATTTTGCTAGTTAAAAAAAATGGTAAATTATTCTAATTTGGAAATGACACAAATGCATTTCCTTTATGGTCTAGCTAATGGTAATGCTATGGAGGCGCGGCGTTTGTATCAAGAAAGGTATCCTAATCGCGCTCTCCCAGATAGACGAACATTTATAAACATTCATCGTCGTCTGACTGAATCTGGCAGTTTTAAAGCTAATATTTCCGAGGGAAGGCCCCGTAGAGTTAGAACACCGGCAGTGGAGGAGGCTGTCCTGCATGCAGTCGAAGAGGATCCAACCACAAGTACGCGAAAAATAGGTATGGCATTAAACATCTGCTACAAGACGGTATGGGAGATTTTAAGAGATTCTTTGTTATATCCTTTTCACATACAAAGGGTTCAGGCATTGCTTCCTAGAGATTATGAACCACGTACGCAATTTTGTAGATGGTATCTCCAAAAAGTAACAGAAAATCCTCATTTTGATGCCAAAATATTGTTTACGGACGAAGCAAATTTTTCAAGAAATGCAATAACCAATTTCCATAACAATCATTACTGGGCCCAGGAAAACCCTCATGCGATTACAGAGACACATTTTCAGGAACAATTTTCACTGAACGTTTGGATCGGTATCGTATCCGACCATTTAATTGGACCATTTTTTTTACCAGGACGCCTTAACGGGATTATTGTAATTTTCTCCAAAATGATTTGCCTTTGCTTCTTGAAAATGTTCCTCTTCAGTTACGGCAACAACTTTGGTTTATGCATGATGGCGCTCCCGCCCACTTCAGCTATTGGCTCGTGACATTTAAATGAGCCTACCAAAATCATTGGATAGGCCGTGGAGGACCACAATTTTGGCCACCTAGATCGCCTGACCTGAACAGCCTAGATTTTTATTTATGGGGACACCTAAAAACATTAGTTTATCATACACCAATTGTGACATTAGAAGAACTCAGAAATAGAATTATTGACGGATGTGAAACTATCCGAAACACGCATGGAATTTTTTTAAAGGGTTCGTAATTCAATGAGAAGAAGAGCAGAAGCCTGCATAGAGGCGAGAGGTGGTCATTTCCAACATTTTTTTTAAATTATGTATGTATTGTATTTAATTGTTATTGCTTTTGTTCACTAGTTTGTAAGAAAATAGCTTAAAAATAAATATTTGAAAAATGTATTTAAAATTGAAAATAAAAGTTTAACACAATCAAGAATGATAATTAACGTCAGTGTCATAATGTTTACAACAACAAAACAACAATCGCTGGCAACGAGCAAAGCTAACTTGATTTATTCAATAATAATTTTTTAAGATGCAATTGGGTACATAAGACATTTTTTTTAAATTTAAAGATTTCTCCCAAACGGTAAGTTTACGGCAAAAATGAAAGAGGGATTTTTGTTTATAATTGATTGATAAATATTATAAAACCATAATTTTTTTCCCAAGTCAATGGCGTAGTATTTTTTTGTAAAATTGTTTTGAAAATTCGTCATAGCTACGCCACTGGTTGCAAAAAAAAATTAAATGAACATCTGAAAAGTGTGTTTTTATGCCATAATATCCTGTGCCAAAATTCAGTTCAATATCTCAAACCGTCTTTGAAAAATGTATTAAAAAGTGAAAATAAAATAAAACTTTAACACCCTGTATCTTAATAACTAAGCATTTTAGGGCCCACGTTTATATGAACTTTTCGACTTAAAATCGATCCAGGAATGCCTCCTTCAAATTATGACATACCATTAAGTAACACCCTGTATAATTACACTTTTTAAAAAATGTATTACTTCTACCATATCAAAAATTATAAAAATGTTGTTAATAACTTCTATGTGGGGATAATTTAGACAAATTCAAAAGCCCTAAGTTCTAGTCGGTCATGGTTAGTCCTGGTTAGCAAAGCGGCTTTTTATTTTCCCCAATTATATTTCAGATGTGACAATGTGGGGACGTATTAGAACAGACCCCAAATTATTACTTTACACATTAAAATTTATTTTTTAGGTTATAACACTGTCAAGAAGATCTTTGCATTGCTTTCACTTTTCTTGGCCTCCGTCGGTGAACGTTCAGCCAGCTCTCTCCCTACTAGGGCTTCGACAGAGGAACCTCCGGATAGACGGGCTTTGTAGCCCCCAGAAATTCCGAGCTTTTCACGAAAAGATTATGGTTTGGGTGTGGTGTACACCTATCAGTATCCTCGACTCTAAGTTTCTTCATGTAATGGTGCAATACTAAATGTGGTCATATTAGTAAGACGGTACAACAGAGGACTTAAGGTAACACATTACAGTGATAGGTTATGTTGAGGTCAATATCTATGTTTTGATTCTTGTGTAGTGAAATTTTTAACCTGAACAACGAGAAGGAAAAAGAAATAAGAAATACATATACACATATACATACACACATAGTACATACCTATAAATATATACACATATACATACTCGCAAGCATACATACATATAATTAAAGTCTAATCTTATTATAGGATAGGAATTTTAGAATGATATTGCAGGTTTCTTCATTTATATTACTTAAAATGTTACTGATATTAATTGGGGTGGGAATTTTTTTTTTTTTTTAAATACATTGTAAAGGTCAAAGTTTGGCATCTGATTAATAGGGCATTCAAAGAATAAGTGATTCGTGGTTTCTATGGCTCCACATTCACAGTATGGGTCTTCTTTGATCCCCACTGCATATAGGTGTTGTTTAGTTAGTACATGTCCGGTTCTCATTCTTATTATTGTGGTTAGGTGTCTTCTATCTATGTAGCTGATTTTATTAAACCATTTATTGTGAGGGAAATGATTTTGTACGTTAGCGTAGAATCTTCCTTTGGTAATTGTTAAATTTTTCCAAAAGCTGGAAAAATCTTGAAATAATTTTCCTTTTATCACATTTAGTATGTCTCTAGCATCCAATTCTATATTTCCGGGGACGTTTAATGTGGTGCCGATATTAGCTAGGGTATCTGCTTCCTCATTTCCCTGTATACCGGAGTGACCTGGTATCAAGACAATATTAGTCGCTATTCCTTTCTTTGATTCAGCAAGAAGTTGGCGGATTGATAGGCGATGTGGTCGTTGTTTGTGTTAATACTATTATTGGTTATTTTTGTATGGCGCTAAGGGAATCTGAGAAAATAATCACCTTTTTAATCTTCTTCTCAGGATAACAAGAATGGCATGCCGTATAAGCTTGATTTAGCCATACAGATAGAGATTTCTTTTTGTAGTCTAGACGAGAATCTATAATTAATGTCTGAATGGTTACGCCGAATCCAACTTTGTTATCTTTTTGAAGCATCTGTAAAGGCAAAATATGGGATTCTCTATAACTTAAGGTTAGTAGCTAAATGTCTTTGGGTTACATGTTCAAATTTAAGTAAATACTTTTAAATGTTCACATTTGGCTATTATCAAACATAATGTTATGCTTTTCTAATTTTTGTACGAAAATATTCTTTGCATGTTAATGGGTTTAAATTATCGTGTTATTAAAGTAATATAAGGGTGAGTTCAAGATTACTCATGCATGGTTTTTAAATTTTTTTAAAGGAATTTCTAGAGCATTTTTCTGATATTTCATCTAATACCAACTTTATGGCTTGACTCATCTTATTTTTATTAGGTTTTAAGTAAAAAATACAGTAATAATATTTTTTTTAGTGTATAAAACAATAAGATCTTATATTTCCAGTATAAAAGCTTCAAAACTTAAGCTGTGAGTGAAGTCGGAGCCCACCAGAACAAAAACCTACATATATTGTTTTGATCAAAATGTATGCTATCAGAATAGTAAGTCCTTTTGCAATTTTTGATAAGAAAGACGTATTAAAGTATCAGTACTCTAAAAATACTTGTGAGTCCAAGATTTTGCAATAGTCATTGATTAAGTGTTTAAATAAATATATTTAGAATTATTTTTTTAGAATGCAGTAGTGGAGTTAATGAAACTAAAAAGCAAAAGGATAACTTGTAAAGTTTTTAACATTAGCTTAATTAAAAACTAATAATGTGCACCATGAGATAGGATAATTTTCATCGAACTGGTTATTATTGTAAATTTAGAAATTTAATAATTTGTAATTTCTCATGAAACCTGGAAGCTATTCGAACAGCTCTTGATCGCCAGGTCCTAATGGCAGCGATGACAGATTAAATTTGTGGAGTAAACATTCTGAATAGTAATGTAGAAAAGAACAGACTTATCAACACAGGAAAAATTAGGCCCATATTTTCTTTCTTCCAGCCACTTTTGTAATTTCTAATAATTTGTGGTACTTAATTATCGTAATTACTAAGAAGCTGTCCTTTCACGAATTAGCTGTAGAGACCTTTCTTTCTTTCAGCAAATTTTACATTTCGCTCGCATTGGTTAATTCCTTTTTGTATTTTAGGCAAATTAAAAATTACTTAGATGCATCCCAGTCAACATTTCACTTTTTCAGACCTCATGTAGAGATTTCATGTATCTAAGAAATCATATAGTAATTTAATACGTGATTCAACTTATACATCTTTAAGTATTTAAAGAACACAATATGTCTCTTAAGCTTAAGTGTATCCTAAAAGCTACAGGTTTAATCATATGTCCTAGATTGAGAGACCTATTAGGTATCTTTCGAATCTGTCATATATTTATGATTTAACCTGTATCTGTTGATAACATTAAAGTCTAAAGTCACATTCTCATTCTAGTGAATCATAAGTATATTTAGTGTAAGGACTATAAATATATTATATTTTCTTAGAACATTAACATGATGGTTCAGAAAAGGATTGTTGCATAGGATGCTCAGTAGACCAGATTTTCTAATCAAAATGCAAAAAGGAGATTACTGCAGTAAGCTTTGAGGAAGCCGTTAGAGATGATCTTCTACCTAAGAAACAGGTCTTAGTCACTTTTAGGTAATGTGCTAATAGAAGGTTTTTTAGTAAAACTGTGCCATAATTTAGTGGCAAAACAAAATTGGTTAAGAGGTTAAAAAAATCTTCCTTTTGCAAAAACAAAATGAGCCCATTTTGTGTGCTCAAGTGTAGCCAAAGTACATCTTGTCGTGAGCTTTTTAATTGGGCATGAAATGTTCCTTTTGATCCCTATCATTTGAAATTCAAAAGGGTTTGAAAGGATATTTTAAAAAAAAAGAATTTTTATTTTTCCAAATTTTATTTTAAAAAAAATAAAAATTTTTTTTAAAGGGTTAAAATTTTTTTTCCTTTTAAACTTTTCTTTTTAAACTCCCTATGGGTTTTAAAAAAATAAATTTAAATATATTTAAAATTTTAAAAATTTACATCAAGGAAGTATTTTAAAAATTTGAACTAAAAGCATTATTTTACCTAGCCCAAATCCCCCTTTTCTGATCATCTTTTTCAAAAATATTCCCTTTAGGTTATAAATTTTTTTTCCTCATTACATTAATGGGGTTTGGGTTTTTTTAATAAAAACCCGGGGGAAACACTGTATTCTAAAAAAAATCTTTTTAAGGGGTTTTTTTTTTAAAAAAAAATATAAATCTTATTAGTTAATAAATTTGAAAAAAAAATGATTATTAACCTTTTTGGAATTATTTTATTATTTTTTTAAAACAAAGAAATAACAAAAAAAAAATTAATTTTCAAAAAAAATTGAAATTTTAATAATAGGGATTTAAACCCATCCCTATTTGAGTTATTTTTTAATTTTTTTAAAAATTCCCAACGAAAAAGTTTGCCTTGGCAAATATCCTAACATCCTTTTATATTTCAGAAAAAGTGGGGCATATTACTAAACCTTTAATTTCCTGATACCCAAAAAATATTAAAAAATATTATTCCAACATTTCCCTTTCCTTTATTGCAAAATTCAGAAAATAGGGGGGTTTTCTTGTTTTGTTTAAAACTAAAAATTTTTTTAAGAATTAAAAAATTTTTTAATCTTTTTTCCTCAAAAAGGCCTGCCTAAAACTTTATTTAGCCAACTTTAAATTTTTTTTGAAAAACAAATTTATAATTAAAGTTGGGAAAATTTCGCCAATTCCAACCTAAAAATTTTTAAAACTTGGACATAACTAATAGTAGCCTTAAAATGGTCTTCTGCGTTTATGATGTTTTTCCTTAATTGTAGGTCTATTACTTTAACTTTCGACATTTGTTGTTCATATTTTGATGCATAACATGGGAATGTATTGCTCTTTCTAATCTTATTAAAGTACGGAAAATATTCCTCATATGCGTGTATCAAGTAAGGGGTCTGTTCATTTCTCCAGTGGTCAGCATTGTGTCTATAATAGATTATGAGTTTCTTAAGAACAGGAACCAGTGGATGGTTGTTGATAGAGATTGGTTTAGCTAGGAATTTCGTAGCCAGCCATTTTCTTCTAAAATGCAATGGGATTTCTCTAGCTTCAGCCCAGAGGGCCGTTGTTGGCGTGGATCTCATGCATCCTAGACACAATCTTAGTCCTTCGTTATGTAAAATGTTTAATTTATTTGTTTTTTTTTTTTGATGTTGGGTTAATGAATATGCTGCCAAAATCTAGGTGCGATCTTACCAGTGCATAAAACGCTGTCAACAGAACCTGTGGGTCGGCTCCCCACCAAACCCTGCAAAAGCTCTTCATTATATTCAGTCCCCTTCTGGCCTTGTTGCACACAGCTTCGAAATGTAAGTCCCATTTTAGGTTTTTGTGTCAAGAAGATCGTGAGCCAAAATATCCGGGGTACGTCTAGACGCTAGTATCTTTCTCTAGATAGTCGCTCCTAGATTTGATGATCGTTACTGTACACATCTTACGCCAGTATGTTCTTGTCGAACGAACCCCTGTGTACAAAGCTGCATTCGGGAACGTCGTGCTGGTATAATTTATAAAAGTCTGTTTGTTATCCAGAAATAGAGTACTTTATTTTACACTTTTTTATCAATAAACCGTTTGTTATCGTCATTGTAATTTAGAACTAAGTGTTTGGTATAAATTCTGGTGTAAACTAGTTTTCACTTAATTACGCTAACTCTCGAAGTAGTGAAGTCAGACGCATTTTTACTACAAGACTTGAAGTTCTTTGTTTATAATCATAACCATAAAACCATTTTTAATTTCTGGAATAAGTCTAAAACACGTTTGGTATAAAAATAAAATCGGAACTTATTTACACTTAGTTCCACTTTTTAGTCCTACAGTTTGTCCTACTCTGAACTCGAGAACAAACATATCTTTTATATTAAATACCGTTTGATATTCTCTAGATGGTATCAGATGTGGATTCCCCTACCATTCGAGATTATACTGGAACATCGTTAAAATTATTTTGCTGTCTTGCTCTAGAGTCGGTTAAAAATTCGCCGCGCTTGCATATAATAAAAAAGCGAGCCAAAAGCCATCAGTTTATATTCATCAATTCATCATCATTTTCTTCGTGTTTTATAACTATGTTTCATTATCATTATTAATTTGTGTTATCTTTAAAATCGATGGTTGCCCCAATGGGTTATCCCGTTCTTGTCTAAAGTAAGTGTAATAAAGTTTAGTCTATCTTTGTGGTTGTTGTTGCTTATTAATATAAATAGTTGGTTTATGCATGTATTAATAATTAATTTTATGTAAAAAAATTGGTCATTCTACTGAAAATCGGAGAGAAACTCGCCGCCAATTAATGGGGTCGTCCTACTGCGGCTAAGCGCTGTGAGCGGTAAAGGCCTAGATCCCTATTGTTTACATATTTGGTGTCGGTCTCGAGGTTGTTTTTCTATGGCGGAAGATTGGTTGCGCGCACAGTGTAGGATGTCAAACTGACAGCAAGCTGATTGTAAGCAATACCAGTAGCAGCTCTTGGTTTGACCGCCATTACTTGTGCCCCTCATAGTTTAAAACACTGAAAAAGTTTAAATTTGCTAAAAAATCGCATCATTCATGAGAGCTACAGAGCCCGATATGCAATCTTTCTACCGACAAAACCCGAAAAAGCTCACGTTGCGACGTCGTAATGTGTGACTGGAAGGGGGAAGCTGACAGATTAAATTACATCAAGGTCATAAACCTGGTTGTTTAGTTCAAAGCATGAACTTACCAAAATAATTTAACATTAATAATATATTGGCACATTCGTGCTCTAAAGTTATTTTATAAAGTACGGTAAGCTTCATTTCTAAAGTTAACTCTAGATTAAGGGTGGACTTATACAGACAAATAAGATAAAAATAATATAAAAATTATATAAAAGTTGAATATAGGTTATTCCCATAAATCGTTTATACAGAAAAATGACATAAAACAAAAAGGGGAAATAACTTAGAAGATTACCAGCTTTTATCCTCTTACTTTACTATTTGTCAGTATTAATCTACCTTTAGTTCAAGTTCACTTTAAGGGCTACTTTTATAAGGTAGGAGTAATTCTAGCTTAAGAATTCACTCTAGAGTTATTTCAATCTTTTGTATATTTTTGCTCGTGAAAATTGAAGGGGAATTCGCCGCCAATTATACGGATCCTTCTTCTGGGGCTAAGCGCTGTGAGTGGTTGAGGCCTAGAATTTCGGTCGTTTTTGCGTTAGTGTCGTGCAAAGGTGGTAAACTTAACAAGGAGTGCTCAATTTTTACTATTTGTCCGCAGATATAGGTTATGTTTGGACGTCACCCGTTTGCCCATTTTGCCCAGATGGTAGATTTATTTTATTAATTTTTGTTAAATATTCAACTTTTAAAAACTATTTTGGATATGCACTTACTATTAGAACTGTAATGTTTAATATTTTTAAAAAATAAGACTTTATATTACTTGTAAACAAAACAAACAGGCAAACGGATTACGTCACAAATACCGAATTGACATTTAAATTGGTGTATATGGGCTTAAATGGGATCGAGCACTCCTTGTTAGGTTTATTGAGTGTCGTGCACGAGGTATTCTTCTAATATCGGAGGAATGGTTGCGCGCGCGGCGTGAGACATCAGACTGGCAGCAAATTGGTTGTATGCAATAATAGTAGCAGTTCTTGGTCGGATTACCGTTAATTGTGCCTTGCATCGATTTGAAGAAGGATTGAAAAGTTAAAAATTTTTGGAAAATTTCGGAACTTCTGGGGGTAACAGAACTCGTTTATCCAAAAGCTTCACCTACAAAGGTCGGGGAAGCTCACGTTTACAACAACGTGTGTCTGGAATGGGGAGAGCTGGCAATTGCCTCGCAGCAAAGCCACGATGCCTAACTAACTAATATTTTGTATAGACTCCGGTATATAGTTTGATTTTTAATTTTGATAATGGATATCTAAAAAACAAACGTTTCCGACTAAATATTTTTTTCAGATTCGTGGTCAGCGCCCCAAAAAAACGTCGTGGGTACCAAAATTGGTTAGAATCGGCGTTGCCGTAACTTACGAGACAATTACCATAAAGCTATTCAAGTTACGGCTAAATGCTTTAAATATTATCGCCAAACTACAACAAAATTGAGTAAAAGATATTTATGAAATTTACGAAAAAACATTTTTTTTAAGTTTAACGTCCTGGGTAATTATTACATATACGGTTTTCTCCTATTTTTGGATTATATGGCAAAATTTTTATATAGTCATATTCTAGTGTCCTTAGGGATTGCAAATATACTACCGGAAAAGAGAAATTATGTGTTTTAATATTTTTTATTTTAATTTGAAAATTTAAAATTACCATTGATTTTCTTCATATAATGCGAAAACTCCCCTTTATGACAAGGAACGACAGCGTGCAGTGTTGCCAAATCGGGGTCTTTTCGAATACGTCCCAGCATTTTTATGTCTGAAATATAATTGGGAAAAATAAAAAGCCGCTTTAACTAACCAGAATTAACCATGACCAACTTTTTAGACAAATTCAAGAGCTCTTAGTCGGTCATGGTTAGTTGCGGTTAGCCCCCTTTTATTTTTCTCAATTATATTTCAGACAGAACAGGAATATCAAAATTTGATGGCCGAAAATTATTAAGTCCGGCAACACTGTTTATACTTATTTTGAATTTGACAACGTAGAGATCGAACGCTGTAAGAACAACACCGATACGTCATGGTCTCATATGGCAAACCCGTATAAAGACGAACGGATAAATTTACATACCCAATCCGGTGTTGCCACATCGCTTTTGAGCGGCCGTGAATTTTGAGTATCTCGTCTTAACCTAACTTTTGTGTTTACGTGTTTGCTGGTGTTTACACGTTTTTACTTATTTTTTAGTTTCACAAAATGGTATTAATTTTTTGTAATCTAATCCATTTATGAAACCAACTGTTAAAGAGTCTGATAATATCGGGGTCTTTTCCAATACGTATCCGCATTTTCACGTCTGAAATATAATTGGGTAAAATAAAAAGCCGCTTTGCTTACCAGAACTAACCATGACCGACCTTTTAGACAAATTCAAAAGCTTTTAGTTCTAGTCGGTCATGGTTAGTTCTGGTAAGCAAAGCAGCTTTTTATTTATCCCAATTATATTTCAGACAGACAGAATGTCAAAAAATTTGATGGCTTAAATTTATTAAATCTGGCAACACTGAGAACCCCCAAGTTTTTCCTAAAATTTAAAAAATACACAATTTTTTCATTACAAACGTTTAAATTTGTAGTATCAAATTAATTTAGGAAAACCAATTTCAAATATCCCGCCATTTTCACCATGTCGATTAATCAACAAAAGTGGCAACACCGGATTGGGTATGTAAATTTATCCGTTCGTGTATAAAGCCGGAGTCCGATTTCCGACGATCCGATCATCCGAAAGTATTCTGATTGGTCAGAACATTTTGGCGCCATTTTTCATCCGAAAATTTTAACATTTTATCCGACGTCGGATGGAGTTAAATTAATTTTAATTTTGTACGATGTCGGACGTTTCTTTCTGGTCTTCTAACCTTACTTTATTTACCTTGTTGGGGTAATTTAAATTGATATTGAATGTTAAAATAAACAGTTATAATTTAAAATCTTTAAAAAAATTTAACCTTAACCTCAATTTACCTCATACTTAACAACCACTTTCTCTTCTTCCATTAAATAATATTTTAGTTCCATTAGGTTATTATTTCCTCTTTGTTTCATTTCAGTTTCACAGGTTGACCTTTAAAATGCTCTTATTTTCTTTTCTTTTGACTGGATATCGGATCCGAAATTCGGTTCAATGAGACATGCAAGTTTTCCGACAAAAAAAATTAAAAAATTCGTACGTCTGATGGTCGGAAATCGGACGCATGAGACTCCGGCTTAAAACCGTGACGTATCGGTGTTATTCTAACAGCGTTCGATCTCTAGAAAGAATATGTTATCAGATAAGGCGTGTTGTTAAATTCATCGATGAATCGTGTGCACTAATAGCTGTTTCATCAAGCCGTTTTTAAATTGGATGGAAAAGCGCTAAAGAAAGATGGCCGTTGTTTTGGTAGTATATGGACAAGGATAAAACTAGCGGTAATCTAGTGTGACGTCACGATAGATTTCAGCGCTAAAACATCGATGAATTTAACAACACGCCTATATTAGCTTTATTTCTAACCTATATTTTCTTTTATTTAAATTAAAAGTTTGTTTTTCCCGATTTTTGGCGTATTTTGTCAATAGATTTTTGTTTCTGTGTGTTATGTTTTAGTAAATAATTATCAATTTATACGTTTTTACCCCGCCCAGCACTCCAATTCAGTCCAAGATCCTGTAAGTTTATTTGGTTGAAAAAACAAAAATTAAACACAATTTCTCTTTTCAGGTAGTATATTTGCTATCCCAAAGGATACTTAAATGTAATTTTATTAAAAAAATTTCATAAAACAATAAACAATCTAAACTTATTCGAAGGATCATATGTTCAATTATGTCTTTACTTAATTAACCCCCTGTATAAAAGGTGAAATTGAGTATTAAGCCAGTCGAATGGAACACGCTATTGGTTTTTTTTCTTATTGTTGGCTACCTTCTAAATTTTAAATTTTATGTTGGCAGCACTACATGACGTCGTACAGCAACTTAGCAAGCCAGCAAGGTACGCCGGTTGCAGCCATTTTGTTAGAATCTTCGTTTTGTGTGGTTTTGTAATTCCTGCAATCCGTTGTATATTTGAAAATCGGTTAGTTTTTATTTGTAATAGTTTACTTTTGCTTTAACACACATTGTATCTCGACAACTTCAATAATGAGTGATAGAGAGGTGAGTGCTTTAACATTATGGTGTGGTTTATTATATGAAAAAAAAAACCGGCAAGGAGGTAGCCACGCTAAACAGAAAAATATCTCTTTAGGGAATAAAAATTAAGTATTTCTAAAATATTGTATTTTTATAGCCGCCATATTAACATATTAATTTATGGTTTGAAACTTATTAGAATCTGAAAACTTGTGATTATTGATAAAACGTGTTATTGTGTTACTAGGGAAGCCATAAAATGGACCGTGATCATTCACCAAGGAGGGACGATTCACCAAGAAATCACAAGGGCAAAAGTTATTCAAGGTAATTAAATTTTAACATCTGATATGGAAGTTTCTACTGTAACTTGGACTTTATGGTCTATTTAAATTACTTTAATTCGTTGGTAGAACTAAGTGGGTTTAAAGTGTTTGTATCCTATTATTTTTTTATACAACCAGTGAGGAATAGAAATATGGGTAACAATTGCATATACGGTTTTCTGCTATTTTTGGATTTTATGATTTTTTTTTAATAAAATTACATTTAAGTATCCTTTAGGATAGCAAATATACTACCGGAGAAGAGAAATTGTGTTTAATTTTTGTTTTTTCAACCAAATAAACTTACTGGATCTTGGAGTGAATTTGAGTGCTGGGCGGGGTAAAAACGTATAAATTGATGGTAATTGTTTACAAAACGGTTTTCTGTTATTTAACTATTATATGGTTAATATTTGGTATACACACCATCTGTTATTTATTAGGAATACGAATTTACGTGCGCACAAACAAAAAATTGTGTATTTTTTTAAATTTTAGGAAAAAACAAACTTAGGGGTTCACAGTGTTACCAGTTTTTGACATTCTGTCTGTCTGAAATATAATTGGTAAATAAAGCTGTTTCAACCAAAACTAACCATAACCGACTAGAAATAAGAATTTTTGAATTTGTCTAAAAGGTCGGTCATGGTTAGTTCTGGTTAGCAAAGCGGCTTTTTATTTTACCCAATTATATTTCAGACGTAAAAATGCGGGGACATATTGGAAAAGACCTCGATTTGGTAACACTGCACGGTAAACCTTAAAAATAATTTCTTGATGTTTCTTGTCATAAAGGGGAGTTTTCGCATTATATGAAGAAATCAATAGTAATTATAAATTTTAAAATCGAAATAAAAAATATTAAAACACATAATTTCTCTTCTGCACTAGTATATTTGCAATCCCTGAGGACACTAGAATACGACTATATAAAAATTTTGCCATTTAATCCAAAAATAGCAGAAAACCGTTTTGTAAACAATTACCAAATTTATAATTATTTAGTTAAACATAACACACAGAAACAGAAATCTATTGACAAAATAGGCAGAAAATCGGGAAAAACAACTTTTAATTTAAATTTAAAAAAATATAGGTTAGAAATAAATCTAATATCTGATAACACATTCTTTCTACATTGTCAAATTCAAAATAAGTATCAACAGTGTTGCCGGACTTAATAATTTTCGGCCATCAAATTTTGATATTCTGGTTCTGTCTAAAATATAATTGGGATAAATAAAAAGCTGCTTTGCTTACCAAAACTAACCATGACCGACTAGGGGCTCTTGAATTTGTCTAAACAGTTGGTCATGGTTAATTTTGGTTAGTTAAACGCTTTTTATTTTTCCCAATTATATTTCAGACGTGAAAATGCGGGAACGTATTCGAAAAAGACCCTGATTTGGCAACACTGCACGCTGACGTTCCTTGTCATAATGGGGAGTTTTCGCATTATATGGAGAAAATCAATGGTAATTTTAAATTTTCAAATTAAAATAAAAAATATTAAAACACATAATTTCTCTTCTCCGGTAGTATATTTGCAATCCCTAAGGACACTGGAATATGACTATATAAAAATTTTACCATATAATCCAAAAATAGAAGAAAACCGTATATGCAATAATTACCGAAATATGTTAGTTTATTGCACACATAATGTACTTAGGGTCCGGTGTCGTTTAGCTCCATTCGATTTGAAAAAAATTAATATTACAGATAAAAAGAACACACTTTGTTTAGTAGATTTCCAAAAGAAAAAATCCGAAAAATGCATTTTTGCAGAGGAGAAAAATGAAATTAAAAGTCGAAAAAACACTATGTTTTTAGGTTAAGTAAAGGCCAGAATTTGCGCATTTATGATAAAGAAATTTTACAATTTAATGAGGAAAACCTAACGACAACTAACCAAAAACTAACCAGAACTAGGTAATAGTTTGAAAGTTGTTGTTTGTTAGTTCTGATTAGTTGTTTCTATAAAAAAACTTAATTTCTGGTAAATGGAAAAAAACAACCTTCAATAATAACAAATTATTAGAAAACATCTGGCAACATTGCTTTTTTAAGGAGTAAATCCTAAACAAAATGACATCGTATCATCTCTTTTTGTAGGTATTCTTTCTCACTTTTTTCATGTTGGTCAGCCATATTACTTTAGTATATTTTATATGGAAAATAAAGAAATTATTTTATTTTGTGTTAATATAAGTGAAAAATTAATTTTTTCAGACCCTATGTGTTTTATAATGGTGTAACAAATAAGTGAAAAAAAAATTATATCAAAATATTGCTGTTTAAAAATGGAGCTAAAGTTCACCGAAACCATGTACTTAAAACAGGGCTGGCAAAAACCCGGGTTTTTGTATCAAGTTGGTGTGTTTTTGTGTTTTTGTTGGGTTTTTGGGTTATTGTGAGTTTTTGCTATTTTTGACATTTCTTGATGAAAATTTACCCTTAAAATTTGTTTTGGTTTGGTGCTGGAAAATTAAAAAATATCTAAATGTGAATTAGATCCCGTATAACTCTACCTTTAGAATGGAAAACTTGGAAGGGCAAGAAGTTCTTAATGTGCTAGGCACTATGGTAGATGTTCTAGAGATTCCTTATGATGCACAATGTGCAGAAAATGACGAAGAATGGCAGTTTATTAATATTCTTGATCTTAAATTTAGTTTAATTGTATAATGTGTATACCGGGTGTTGCTCCGCCGAGCGGGACATAGAGAATCCCATGTAAATTTTGAAGTAGTCAAATATTGGCTCCCCTAATTATTTTAGAAAAAAATGCTATTAGGATTTATTGAAGAGCACAATAAGTTCCACCCAAAATGAAAATTTGAGCATTTTTCAACCAACCAGTAAAGAGTAAACTGCTTAAATACTTCTGCAACGTAGTATCTCATTATGCACCCTGTACTCTAGAAATCAATAATTAAAACACCATATCGATTTATCAGTGACAATTTAGATCATTAAAATATAATCATTGCCAAAACTGAACAATTTTATACGGGAATTTTAAAAAGAATCCTCGCATTTCATTTTAGTTTACAGCTAATTCCAACACATGCACTCACAGTTACGCAAGACAATAAAGCAAATTTGTCTACATTTAGAAATCAATTTATGACGAAAATATCAGGATTTAATTAAATGCTCAAATATTCCTTCCTTAACTGCCAGACAATAACCCAAACGATTATAAAGCTCATTTCTTACGTTGGCTAGTTGCTACATCGATATTCTGGCACATTCAGCGGAAATAGCATTCCTTAGCTGGTCTAAATTTTCATATTTTTTATTGGTATAAAGCTTAGTTTTTAAATGTCCCCATAGAAAAAAAAACCGTTTGGCGAAAGATCCGGAGACCTGGCTGGCCAAGATATTGCGTGGTTCGGGCCTATGATGTTGTTATTAAATGCTTTGTTCAAGTATTCGCGCACAGCTCTGGTATTGTGTGCTGGGCAGCCATCCATTTGACACCAAATCTCTTGATTTTCACGAGCAAGATTGTTCAAAGCAGGCAAAATTTGTTCCTCTAAAAGTTCCAGAAAGTACTCCGCATTCAAATTTCGGTCAAGGAAAAGTGGTCCAAAGATATGGTGGCCGAAAATTCCCGCCAAAACATCAATTTTTTGTGGATATTGAGTCCTTGTCTCAAATCGATTTTGGTTTTCGTTACTCTGGTACTGGCAATTTTGAATGTTGGGTTCGTTGTTTAATGTAAAAGTGCATTCGTCAGTAAAGCAAATATTTTGTAAAAAACCCTCTGTCAGTGTTTGTCCTCTCCATCATCTCAAAGCAAAATTCCTGTCGACGTATTTCGTCTTGGTCTCTTAATTCTTGGTGTCTTTCGTACTTGTAAGCGTGGTATTTACATCTTTTTAAAATTCGAGATATTGTGGTGTGGTCTTGTCCTTGTCCAGTAATGTCCTCCAGTTGTCTCGTGCTAATGTTTCCTTCGGCCTCCTCTACACAAAGTATCACGTCTAAATCCCTCTCGTTTTGTACAATTTGTCTCTGATTTTCACGTCGATTTTCTTCACCTTTGCAATTATTGATTACTGTGCCTGTAGTTTCAAATTTTTTAATCGTCCGTTCTATTGTCGATTTACTTGGTATTGGCCTATTGGGAAAATAGGCTGCAAACATGTCCGCTACTCTTCGATAACTATTTCCCTGATAAAACCAATTTATAAAGTGATTTTTTCTTGATTTGAGTAGTTCATTATTTAAAAATGATGTGACATTGATCTGACAACTTGAGAGTAAGAGGTTAAATAATTTCTCTGGTATTTTATTATAAACTTCTAATAATACAGCTCGCGTAAGAAGATAGGAGATTCGTAACTTATTTTAGCATTTATCTCTTAGCTGGCGGACTGAGAAGAGCTGAAATTTGTACACTGGGTACAACTTTTCGTGCTCTTTAAAAAACCCTAATATTTTCTTTTAAAATAATTAAGGGAGCCAATATTGGACCACTTCAAAATTTACATGGGATTCACTATGTCCCGCTCGACGGAGCAACACCCGGTATAATAAATAAATATATATGAAAAATAATTTTAAATTTGTCTTGAATGTATTTTCATATCTGCCTAAATCCATAATAGGTAAATTATGTAAAAATCTAGATCCTAAGAATGTTTTTTCTTTTATTTGGGTTTTTGCTCGGGTTTTTGAGTATGGGTTTTTGCCTAAATTAAAATGGGTTTTTGATATAAAAACCCACTAGGTTTTTCAAGTAGGTTTTTGGGTCTTGCCAGCCCTGACATAAAACAATATTTAATAACTAAACTGGCAAAGGTAAAACACAAAAATTCTAAAATACAAATTGGTATATTAGGCTTTAGTGAACTTTGACTCCATTTTTAAATAGCAATATTTTGATATATTTTTTTTTCACTTATTTGTTACAACATAATAAAAAAACATACTTAGGGTCTGAAAAAATTAATTTTTTACTTACATTATCAGAAAATAAAATAATTACTTCCAACGAATTCTTGTATAGAAATAAAGTAAACACAACACACTAAATAACATCACTCCGGAAATAATACTTTTTCAATGTTTATGGCATTGCCCCATAAATTACATTTATATAAATCGATGATTCTTTATTGTTAAAAATTAATTTTAAAGCCGGAAAACTATTTTTGTTTATTATCTGAAGTGACAGACAGACATGACATTTACTTTAGATGCCCAATTCGATTGCTGTTGATCAAGTCAGTTTACAAAACGTGTTATTGAATAAAACAACCTACTAGAAAAAGATAAAATGATATTGGAGTGCCGTACAACACCTGATTAACTATCATTTTTTATTAAACGAATGCTTGGAACTGTCATATTAATAAATGTTTATTTTTAAAATTCGATGTTGCCTATATTAACACAAAAACCAATATTTTTGAATAATTTTATTACAAGGTAATTTCCTGATTTTGGTTTTTGCGATCTGGCAATTTGTTTACGTTTTTCCAAAACAAAAACAAACAGATCACTATATCAAACACCCTGCCTACAAACTGGCGTTGCGTTAATTCTAGTCCTTGGGTTCGTTGATTACTTCATTTCCCATATAAAATATACCAAAGTAATATGGCCGACTAACATGAAAAAAGTGAGAAAAAATAGCCACAAAAAGAGAAGATACAATGCCATTTTGTTTAGGATTTTCTCCTTGAATAAGCAATGTTGCCAGATGTTTTCTAATAATTTGTTATTATTGAAGATTGTTTTTATTTCCATTTAACAGAAATGAAGTTTTTTTTTATAGAAAAAACTAACCAGAACTAACAAACAACAACTTCCAAACTATTACCTAGTTCTGGCTAGTTTTTGGTTAGTGGTCGGTAGGTTTTCCTCATAAATTGTAAAATTTCTTTATCATAAATGCGCCGTCGAACAATATAAAAAAAGGCTGGTATCTTAATTTTTTGATTTTCTATAGGCAAAATAGGGTGGACCTCATTTCCAGATAATTACCTTATTTAAATTTTTTTTTTTTGTAATTTGTGTATTTTTATTTAATACATAATGCTGATTGGTTCACAGCAAACCAGCTAAGCTTAAATGAGGCAAAAACAGAGCATATGTTTTTTACATTGAAGCATATAGGGCATATAATACGGTTCGTTTTCTAGGCCTCCACATCGATCCCCAATTAAGTTGGAACTCACATATTGAGTACCTATCTAAAAAACTTGCTTCCTGTGTGTATGCACTTCGAAATTTATCACAAACAGTTTCCTTAAATGTTGTCTTAACAGCATATTACTCATATTTTGAATCAAAAGCTACATATGCATTGCTTGCTTAGGGCCCAAATAGTAAGCATATTTTTAGTTTACAACAAAGAGCTATACGGGTTATAAAGGGAGTAGACTACAGGGCTGATTGAAAGCCATTTTTTATGGAATTAAACATACTTACTTTCCCTTGCTTATATATTTTACATTGTTTACTTTACACAAAAGACAATAACACAAACTACACAACACATGAAGGCACGCATTCCCATCTAACGAGAAATAGAAAAAATATATATTTTAAATATCACAGAATAAATTAAATTACTACAGGCATATCATACTATGGTCTTGGTCTTCTTGCCACTTTCTATAACTCAGCTACCTTCCAAAAAATTTAAATTTGTAATAAAAATATATTTGCTTTTGAAATGCTTCTATTCACTATTGTCTAATAAAATTTTATGGGTCCATGTATAATTTTCTTCTGTTGACTGCAGTTTTAAATTGTTATTTTTAAATGATTTACTATGTATCGTTATTATTTATTATATTTGCAAATTGTACTCAAACCTTTGGACGTGTGTAAGCCCGATTGGGTGTCTAACATTAATAAACTTTTTGTCTTTTTTTTTGGTCTTTTTGAAGCTAAATTTAAATCATTTTTTTTATCCGACAACGTCGCAAACTCTGGCTTTTTACTTAACCTAAAAACATAGTGTTTTTTTTACTTTTAATTTCATTTTTCTCTGCAAAAATGTATTTTTTTATATTTTTTCTTTTAAAAATCTACTAAACAAAATGTGTTCTTTTTATCTGTTATATTGACGGCCGAGTGATGATCGCGTTGTTAAATTTAGCAATGGACTTAGCAGTTTAGAATGTTTAACAAAACGTCATTGTCATTGTTATTCAATGATTTTATTAGGCAACCTGTTAAAATCTGACATTTTGTTAAACATTCTAAACCGTTGTTAACTTTTAACAATTTGCTAAGTTGACAACGGTTTAGAATGTTTAACAAAATGTCAGATTTTGACAGGTTGCCTACTAAAATCATTGAATAACACTGACAATGACGTTTTGTTAAACATTCTAAACTGCTAAGTCCATTGCTAAATTTAACAACGCGATCATCACTCGGTCGTAATTTTTTTAAAATCGAATGGAGCTAAATGACACCGGACCTGGTATATTAAAATTGATGCAGGTACATGATTAGCTTCAATTAAGTTTTATAATACATATTTTAGTTCCAATGCCAAACTATATTTTTTATACAAGTTTATAAAGCAGGTTAAGTAGGTATTCTAAAAGCATCTTATTTCTCTAACAGAAGCCCTAGCAGAGAAAGACGTGGCAGGGATCGCCGCCGTGATGACCGTGACAGGGACAGAGACTATAGCAGCCGAGACCGACGAGACAGGTGAGTGCTTAAACAACTATGTCACAGAATAAAAAAAAAATGAATGAAAACAGAAAAAAAAATCCGATTTTGGAGGAAACTCCGCCCACTAAGCATCGGCGGAAATAGTTCAGGGGAACTGTCTTCAGCAGTATTAATACCGAAATTATTGGGGGAAGAGTGTTTTACCCGGGGTAGTGCGACTGTGAGACTATAATTAAATAAAGGGGGTGTGTTACTGTTTTGAAATTGCTTTAAAATATTTTATATTTTTTGATATGGAAAGTCATAAAATCGTCATTTAGGTAAAAAATGTGTGCGGGCCAAAGGTTGTGGAAATAAAAGTTATTTAACTGGACATTTTTTTTTCAGTTTCCCAAAAGGACCCAAAAAAAGGTAAGACAAAATTTTAAATACTTTTTTTAAAAATTTATTTCTGTTAAAAAAAAAATTTTGCAGTTTTAAAAAAAAATCAATAAAAAATTAAAAAAGGGGAAATAAAAAAATTTCGTAGCTTATTTGTTTTTAACTTTTTTTTGTTTTAAAATTTAAAAAAAAATAAATGTAGGCAGTTAAAAAAAGGGATATTCGTTATCTTTAAAAATTTTAAAAATGACATAAAAACATCTAATAAACTGGAAGCACTTTAAATAAAATCAACATTAAAAGGAAAATTTTAATTTTTTTTTAAAAATTTTGTCGCCATTTGTGGAAAAACACAAATATAAAATTAATTAATTTTAGAACATTAAGAAGGAATAAATAGTATTAGAATAATAAGTTTTTTAAAAATTTTTTTTTAATTTAAAAAAATTTAACTTAATAGTTTGACTTTTTAGAACTTGAATAAAATGCATTGTCAGATTGCAACCGAAAAAGGACAAGATTGGGGAAAAATTACCAGAACGGTCGATTATTTTAAAATATGCGGGGGTTTTTTAAAAAATTTTTTCCCAAAAAAGTTGTGGGCCCCGTTAAAAATCTATATAACTGTAAAAAATTCAAAATACAGGGTCGTTTAAAAAAAGATGTGGAGAATGATAATTTTTTTTTTTTTAAATGGCACACCCAAGTTTTTTTTTATTTTTTTAGAATTTACTGTTGATACTAAAAAATTTTTTTCCCAAGTAATTTGCATACCGTTATTAAAATTTCAATTTTTTTAGAGGATTAATACAATATGATAATTTCGGCGGGCGTAATTTCGGCCGGTAATCCCCTGCCTACCTGGCCAAAGCAAAGGGACCATCTAATGACGGGAAAATTTTCGGCCGAGGGTAATGTTTATGGTAGGATTACCTGAATATCTAAAAAAAAAGGAGATTGAAATTAAACCCCCCTTTGGTAACAGACAAATAAATATTTTCAAAACAATTGCTTTTATAGTACAAGCAATGAATTTTTATCTTTTTAATTTTTTTTCCCTTAACAAATTTGGGTAAAACAAATTTTCAACTCTGATATATAATTGGGAAAAAAAAAAGCCCTTTAATTTAATTTTGACCGCCCTTTCTGGCCCCAGGAAAAGGGGAGAAAGTGCGGGTTATGGTTAGTTCGGGGTTTGTTAAGGCGATTTTTTACTTTCCCATATTTATTTTATATTATAACTTGTACCATTTATAGGACATATTTTTTTTTTCCCCGCCCCTTTTGGCCGAAAATACTTATAACATAAGAACAAAATTTTTTAAAACCCCCGGGGGAAATTTAATGTCACCTTTGAATACCTGTTCTGTTCCGGGGGCCCAAATTTCATCCGTCCGAAATTTTTAAATAAAAAATTTTATTTATATAATAGAAATAACAATTTTTTTATTACAACTAATTTATATGAATTTTTCAAAATGTATTGTAAAAAAGTTTCCCCAAAACCAATTAAAAATTTAAATCAAACAAAATAAAAAAAAAACCAAAAAATTGAAATATAAGTTTTTTATTTACTTTTTTTTTCCAGGAAGGTTTCCTCCTTACTTCCCCCAAAAAAATTTAATACCCGATACTTCACCATTACCTACAGGTACTGTTCGGGGCCCTCTCAACAAGCGCCCAGACCAACCAAACCCCAAACGTACTTGATTGTAACTTTTAGCCAGACGCCGGGGAAATTCATGGTTAACTTCCCCCCCAAAAAGGACACAAACCAACCAGAAATTATCCCTTTTCCAAAGGGGGAAAAAAAGTACAGGAAGATAATTTCAAATTTAACTGATGAAAACAATTTACTCCAATGTGAAAAAAAATGTACCAAGCAAATTACAATGTTATAAGGTTAGCTTTGAACAATACAAAGCATTAACTTATAAATTTTTCCGAAATCAAAAGAACTTGCCGACTTTATAAACTTGCAAAATTTTCCAAAGCATGTATTCACCAAAAGGACGGCGATATTCAACAGAATTTAAGAGTTTATCCCCCTTTGTGTATTTTACGGGGCCAAGCTGTATAAAAATAAGTTAATGGATCTGTTTTGCCTACCAACTCCGGAAAAATTTTTTAAAAAAAATAAGGGGGGTTCATTGGGGGCCGGGGGAAGAATAATGATGAAATATTTAATATTTTTGAATGAAAATCGAAATTTCGGGGGAAAAAGTCGACTATGTGCATTATGTTTTGATGAAATTTCCATTAAGGCAAAAAATTTTTCTATAATTCCACCAAGGACCTAATTATAGGATTTAAAAAATTTTAAAAGGGACAAAAAAAATTTTTAAAACCCGCTATGCATGTTTTAGTATTGATGGTAAAAAATATAAAAATGGGGGAAAATCCTCTTTGCTACTTTTTTTCATTCAACTTTTTCCCCCAATTTTTTCTCAAAAAATAATTAGTAAAGCAATTATTAAACTTAGTGACATAGCATTAAATGATTTGTAACTATCAGCATAAGGGTTCTAATAATGTCTCATGTCCCCAAGTTGTTGGCATCACACCCGAAAATCCGTTTTTTTTTAATTGGGGCCCAAAAAAATTTTCCCCTTTTTTTTTATTTCAATATTTTTTTAAAGGCATAAGAAATATACTTTTAAAATATTTTTTCTGGAAATAAATTAATTATTTGGGGAAAATGTGGGTTTCTTTTTTTAAAACCCAAAAAAAAAAGGGCCATATGCAGCCCCCAAAATTTGAGGGGGACGTTTTTCCAAACAATTTTGAGAAAAAAAAAAAGGAAAACGCGAAAAAATAATGA
Organism: Listronotus oregonensis; assembly: GCA_019359885.1. Classification (NCBI taxonomy): domain Eukaryota; kingdom Metazoa; phylum Arthropoda; class Insecta; order Coleoptera; family Curculionidae; genus Listronotus; species Listronotus oregonensis. The sequence goes on from JAHBCN010002910.1 coordinate 144,099, forward strand.
GGCTAGTTTCATCTAGTATGAAAATGTTCGTGAGTTTTAAATGTTGCCTGATGAGGCTTTTTTCAGCTGAGTTTTTTGAAACTGTAGACAAACTCTTTGATATTTTTAATTCTTCCCCAGACAGCAGCACAAAGCATATAATAGGGCTTTTAAATTGGGGGTTACCAATTGTTTTTTTAAAAAAGAGTGTTATAATGATTAACAGGTTGGAAATTTTTAAAAAAAAAAAAAAAGTAAAAAAAAAAATTTAAATGTTTAAATTTCCCTTTAAAAAAAAAGTATTAACGGTCTTTTTTTGTTTGGGGAAAATTTAAATAGGGGTTTAAATTTTTTTTCACTCGTCGTTTAAATAAAGATTTTTTTGAGAATTTTTTTGTAAAATAGACAAAAAAAAGGAATTGTAGAAATCCATCGCCAATACAATTTACACGATCATTAAAAAAATTTTATGTCAAAACCCCCTTTTTCCCCGGTACTGAAAAAATTTGGGGGGGTACAGACAAAAATGTTATTTTAAATTGGAGATTTTACAGCCTCTTTAACCCCCCTTCCATAAAACGGCAAAAATGAAAATGCTTTAATTTTTTTTAAAAAGATTATAGATCCATTCCCCAACCCCGAAAAAAAAAGACGGTATAATGGCCACCAATCAAAAAAAATAAAAAAATTCATGATCAACATTTTGAGACCTTCCAGAGAATTTAATAAATTGAGATACGCAATATTTTGCCATTTTAAAGCTACAAAAAAAAAAAATACTACTTTTTTGGGAAACTAATGATGCCAAGCAATAGCTTTGTGGGTTTTTTGGGAAAAATTTGATAAATTATTTAAGATAATTTTGAAAAAAAAGGCGACAAAATAAATTATTGAAACTTTACAAAACTACAGTCGAAAATTTTAGTCACCCATGTCCTGATTTTCCAATAGGTTATTTTTAGGTTTTTTTTGAGTTAAATTATTCTAACTTAAAAAATAAATAAAAATTTTAAAAATATTAATAAAAATAAATTATAGTTTAGACATATAATAATGTTTTTTTTTGCTTTCTTTATTATATTATTATTTTTTTTATAAGTATAATATTTTTTATTTAATATAAAAAAAAATATATTAAATTTTTTTTTTTCACCCTAAAATAAAAAAAAATTTTTATCATATTCATAACCCTTGAAATATAAACTACTTTTTTTTTTGTGATATAAAATAAGGGGCCTAATCGCTTTTTATTTTCAAAAAAAATATATACTAGATATATTTTTAGATATTTTTAAAGAAATTCACCTTATTTGGGGCCGTTATACAATTACGTACTACAACCCAAAAAAATTTTGAAGGCCCCCATATTTCCGCCGTTAGAGGGTTCAAGGTCAAGGAAAAAACGAGTTCTTTTTTTTTCATTCTGATTGTTTCTTATTCTCGTGACTAGTGTTGTTTTTTGTTTTTTTTTTCAAACTGTCAGGGGTTCTGATTTTTTAAAAAAATCTAGTCATTTTGGTTTTTATTTTAGAAAATTTTTAGGGTATGATATAATTAATAATCATTTTTTTAGGGACCAAGATAAATATTTTTTTTTTTTAAAAAAATATGTATATAATATTAAAAATTGAATTGCAAAATCTGTTATTTTTTATTGGTATTCTAAATGAATAATAATTTGTTATTAAGAAAATGGAAAAATTAACTTTATATTTAATATAAAAGAATTTTCCCCGGTTAATAAAAATAAAAGAAATATTAACAATAAAGTATAAAAAAGTTATTGAATATGATATAACTAATAAATATCATGTAATTTAAAGTAATGAACAAATTAAAAGTAAATGAACAAATGTCTTAAGTACCTTTAATACCTGAATACTAAAATTAAAAAATTTTCGGTCAGGATAGGAGTTTATTAGCCCTTTTCCGATTTTTTTTTACTATTTTCCA
>JAHBCN010002911.1:0-35000 GCA_019359885.1 Listronotus oregonensis
ATTATTTCTTTTTTTTTTAATTTTTTAAAATTGTTTAATTTTTTAAGAAATGCAGCCGCAAGTAAAAATCAAATTTCAGAATTTAAATATAAAATCACCTTTTCTTTAAAATAACTCGAAACCTAAGGGAGATACGTAATAAATACTAAGGTATTTATTTTACTTTTTTTGTATGTGTGACGGAAATTAAGTAAGATATAAACGTTTAAAACGCGTGCGTATAGACGAGCACTACCTTGTTTTAGCTCTTTAGACGTGTCCCCTTAAAAAATAAGGATTTTAAACAGTTTTAATATATAGGACCTTATAGCTCTTAAAAAAACCAACAAAATGTTTTTCTAAGAACTTTTTATCAAAAAAACTGAAGAAGTTATGCTTAAAAACCATTAAATATATATTTTTTTGTTAATTCATAATAGGGGTTACTTTTAAGGGTTGAATTACTTGAACTAATATTTCAAAGATTAAATATTTATTATTCAACTTTTTTCAAACAAGTTTCATTTAATGTTAAGCTTTAATATGAAAGTGAAGTAAGTTTTAAAGGTTTTAGTAATAAGAGGTAGTTTTCACCCCCTAAAAAATAAAAAAGCGCTCATGGTTGTAATGCACACTTTAAGGGTAAGTCGAACTTAATTCCAACTTTTTATGCAAATCGATGCATTTTTGAAAATCCGCGGTTTTGTACTATTTTTTGCATTGTAATATTGTAAAGGGTGGATTTTTGAGGATTAAAAAAAATACAAAATAAATTAGTAATACTTTTGAGCAGTCATATTTTTACTTAGAACTCTGACAATATGTTAATTTTTCTAGGGTAAATATTTGTTTTTTTATTAAATCATTATAAGGGTTGAAGAGGGGGTTGGTTAAGCTTAATCCCAAATGTCATGCAAATCTATGCATATTGAAAAAATTGCCAGGTTTTGCACTCATTTCAGCTTCGTTTCCTGGACTAGCAGGTCTACGTATTATAGCGACCACATTATTTTTTACAAATAACTAATGCCAAACCAAATGCAATAGGCAACATAAAAAGTTTTTAATTAATAAATAACTAAGTACCGCAACAACAGCTACGTTTTTCTATTTTTAACTCGTTTTTCTTATTTTTTCCCCTTTTTTTTTGGCTGACGGGGGAGGGGCGATCGCCCCATTCGCCCCTCTCTGAATCCTCCATTGCTTAGAGTTTGGCCCATTTCTCCCGACTCACCCTGTATGTAATGGATTACTGAGAACTAAAATAAAAGACTTTATTGGTATATTGTTTGTGCTTAATGTGCTGACCAGCCACGGTTAATTAATAAAAGAAACTTCATTTTTAAATGTTTTTATGTTACAGACAAAAACTTTCTGTATCGGGCGTAATAAGCAGTTCCGACAGGTTTAAAGTAAGTGACATTACAGGACAAAAATAATAATAATAATATTAGTGTTTTTAATTCTACTTATTAATTACTTTGAAATTCCCATTTTTACATATTAAAATACACATACAACGTCAAAATTTTTATTTAATTAGTTATATTGCTCAACACAGAAAAAATATATCAAAAAATTCATGCATTTATGAGTTTTGAAAACGAATGAATATCGCTTCACTGTAAATGTATTTTTTTAAATTAATATTAAAAGGATAATTAATAAAGTTTTAAAGAACATAAAAATATAAGCAAAAGGCAAAATAAAAATCAAAAAGTACAACTTTTACTTACCAAAATTGTTGAACTTAATTACATTAAACTTGGTAACTTACTGATTTGCGTTTTTACTATGTTACACTCCACGTGTCATGCACATTAAAAAAAATGTTTTTGACGATTTTTCCACTAATTTTTAAGTTTATTTTGGGCTATACAGTAATAAAAAAAGAATTAGTGAGGACAATTTTTGTAAAAGTTGACTAATTTTATGATCTTAATTATTTCTTTACAGAAATTATGTTAACATAAACTTGGACAAACTATTGTGGAATTTATCCCAATTAGGCACTGTAAACAGTGGCTTTTGTTAAATGCTATGTTTTTAAATTTTCATAAAAAGCTGAAAATGTTGTGCAAAAATTAAGATTCTTTTTTTTTTAATTTACAAGAAAATGTTTTAATTCCTTGTATAAATTTAATTATAATATAAAAAACAAATACGATAACTTTAAACATCACATTACGTACCTCATTTTATATAGGCTGTATTAAAAATGACTGTTAAAATTAATAGTTCATTTGTTTGAGCCAATATATCTCAACGTTTCCGTGAAGTTTCTTGGTACGTAAGTAAGTAAATTAATAATGACAGATAAAGATGTATAACATTCGAAAAATGGTGCATCTTAATTAACAAATGTGTAGGTGTTTAATACCACAGGAAATAAATTAGGCACAATTAGATCCATGTGAGTTTAAGTTTAGAAATAAAATATCGGATAAAGTGGGATTTTCTCGCAAGATAGTTTAATTTTTGTTGCGTTTCTCTTTTCTCTGTTAGTTTTGCTTATTGACAACACATTAAATATATCCAATAAAAATTGGAAAATGCTTAGTGACCGATTTGTCCCTTATTTTGATTATTGAATATCTTGAACTGAACTCTATAGGACTTCGACTTTCTGAAAAAGGTACACAATTTTAAAGACACCTGGTTACGCCGGAAATTAAAATAGGTATTGTTTTGGTCCAGGTTCAAGATATAAACTTGTGTATTAACAGAGTGCGCAGAGTCGATTAACTCTTACGAACTTGCAGATCGCCTAAAAGAGAAGCTCAAAAAACCTAAAGAAAATGTGAAAAAAAAAACAATTGATGGTTCGGTGAACAGCAGGTTTTCAAGATATAAAATTAACTAACAAATCTTATTTAAGCAATAATTAGAGTTCGACAGAAATATGATTTTTAACCGAAACTGGATCTTAGCCTTGATCTTAGTTTCGGCCCTAAACCAATACTTAATTAGAGATAATAAAATTTCTATTGTAGAATGGCAATAAGTGTATTTTTTCATATATAAAGACAGTTAACTTGCAATAAATTAAAAAGAAAACTATAATAGAAGAACATAATAAAATTAGTCATTTATTTATGTCATATTAACATTAATAACACTGGTCAACATTGGATCTACGCGAAAACGGAAGCGGTAAGGTGCTACTAGGGTTTTTGGGGTCCCTGATTACGATGAGAGAGTCGCTTAACCTTCATCACGTCAGGTTCAAGGGCATTTAAAGGTCAAGTGAAGAAAAAACCATTGGAAAAATCTGGAAAAATGTATTGAGGTCGCTAAATTCGAATCCGGCATATATTTACACTTTGGATCTATCTGTATGCATACATTTTTCCAAATTTATCTCATGCATTTTCTCCATTAACCTTCAAATGACCTTGAGAGGGTTAACTGTCCTCAAAATCCGATTTGCCGACCTTAAAAATCTATCGACGACTTTTTTAAATTTTTCGAATCTTACTTAACATTTTTATACTAAAAACACTTTAAAATGACCTAGGATGACCTCTAGAAAAAATGTATATAGACGCCGAATTCGGTTTTAGCAACCTCAAAAGCATACGCATTGATTTTTCCAGATTTTTTAATAGTTTTTTTCTCCACTTGACCTTCAAATGACCTTAAATCTGGAGTGTTAGAGGTTTATCGACCCTAACTGCCTCCTGCGTTCCCGCATAGATCAAATGTTAACCTGTGTAATTTTTAATTGTATTTTATATCTTAGAAATGGTGACCGATTTGTTATAGAAGCGTTAATTAGTTTTTCATTTTTAAAGGGTTTTTGACTCTTCTTTTTAGACGATCTGCAAGTTCGTAAATTTTAATGAACTTTGTCTATAGTCTATAGCCTGGCAACTGGACCGAAGAACACAAAAAATATTTCGTAATGATGACATGGTCGTTCATCCGTCCGTCCGTTCATAAAAACTCATAAATTTTTTATTTTATCGTTTAAAATAAAATAAAGATAACGGATGCTTTTCATTAACCCAGAACTAAACAGAACGATCAAGCGGTATTGTTTTAGCAAAGGAAACTTATTCAAAAAAAAACGTAAATTAAAAGTTATTTACATTATTACATAAAGATAATTATATGGCCTCAATATTAGGTTATTTAAGTAATACTTAATTATGCGAGGTAATTTCGGGAAAACTTAAAATTAATAAACGAACTTATCACCCTTCTCATTTTTGTAAATTTAATGTACCTGTCATATTTGATATTACGTCATAAACCTTTTAAAAAAAAGCTCTTAAAATATCTTAAATTTTTATATTAAAATAGTTTTAAATATAATTGTCATTTAAATTTTAGTAAATATTTTAGATTAAGTTCATCCTGAAAACGGTGGTAGACTAGGCACCGAAACGTTGGTAGCTGTTTTGATTGTTAAGCGGTTTTTGGGTATTTTTTTTTACCTGGTTTCAGGCGATCTGTAAGTTTATAAGGATCAGTAGTTGCTGTGTACTCACATATCTCTATACCCTTGACCAGAACCAAACTGGTCATATCTTGGCGAGTACACACCGAAAACATGAATTTGCCATAAAATATGAAATATATCTAACTATTTAAATTAATTTTCTTATTAATAATAATAAAAATATCTCTTATTTACCATAATATACAAGTACAAAAAAATTCTTAATTGTTAATATAATATATAAAAACAGATAATAAACAAAAAAATGATTTAAATGGATTCTTAAGTTAGCAAATGAGACGCGTATGCCTAGACTATCAGATTTTCGTAACAATGCATTTTCATCCTAATCAGACGACATTGTAACTAAGGGACCCTAATCAATGTGTGTCCTGAAACATGTACTTCACCATTTATTTTTAAATCAAATACTAACCTTCGTCGCACTTATTGTTTTTAAGTAAACCACCTTTTAATTTTCCTAAAAATTACACTTAATTTGTAAACTGCATACGGGCATGTTTTTAGTAAACATAATGTTACCTAGAAAAATTTTTGCCATGAAAACTGATAAGTGGTCTAAAATTTAAAACTGTACCTAATTAAGAGACGCGGCAGTAAATGTGTTTAATTAATATTCCAGATAATTAATGGTAAAATAAGTTTTCGCTTAAATAAAGATCAAACAAAATGTATTTCCTTGATCGTAATTTAAAAAGTTTCGTTTAATATATATTAGAATTCATTAACTTCTTTACAGAGCAATCTTCTTTTAATAATAAACTTTTTACTGGCTTCCCTATTTTTACCATGGCCAAAACCCAGTTTTAAAGAGTCTGAGAAGAAGGCCCTACGTATTAATAATTGTTACTTAGTAATTGTCTTGTGTATCGCGTATTTAGAGAGCCATTGAAATGACCACAGAAATAATAGCTTTTAAAATGACCAGTATTACAGTCAATCCTATTATATTGCCCACACGCCCCCACGATTAATATTCAAGAAAATATTATATATATATATATATATATATATATATATATATATATATATATATATATATATATATATATATATATATATATATATATATATATATATATATATATTTATATATATATATATATATATATATATATATATATATATATATATATATATATATATATATATATATATATATATATATATATATATATATATATATATATATATATATATAGGTCACTCACTCCCGTCTTATGTAGCTCATTTATTATTTAAAGTAAAATTTGCATATTTTGCAGACGTTACCTTTAAATACGTGATTCAGGAAAATAATTTTGGTTATATAGGGTGTCACAAAAAAGTGTGACGTCACGATGGTGCATTTTTTTAAACAGAACACTGTGTATTTTTTTGTATATTTAGGTACCTTTTGTAGTCATCTATCTTTATCTAATTTTGTCAACGTCGGTTCAGTAATTTCAGAGAAAAAAATTAAAATGTTAAAGAAAACTGTTTTGCACCATTGAATTTAAAAATGAATAAAAATACTAATAGTGCCTGATTAATAAAATTAAACAAGGAACTTATTAAGTGACGTAATATCAGTCGCTTAGGTCATGTTTGGTTAATTCGAACTGTACAGGGTGTCCAAAATTTAGTGTCAAACTCTTCAAATTTGAAAGCACTTTATTTTTCTTATTTTAAATATGAGCCCCTGTATATTTTTAGGTCGTTAGATGCAGAATTAAAAAACAAACATTTTTCCAATTATAACCCTATTGAAATTCCTAACACATTAAAAGTTATTCGTTAAAAACTCATTTTGTCATGTATTTTAATAGTAATACCATTGAATAAAAAAGTGATAAGTGGCTATGAAAAACAATTTATTGACATTAGAGTTTCCTAATAACGTTAATTATTACCTAAAAATTGGTTAAAGTTACATAAATGTTAGCCAAAAGCATTAAAAAGTAAAAATTAGGTTTATTTAACATTTAAAGGTTTTTCTTAAATTAATTTAATTCAATTAATAAATAATAATAATTTACTCGAATTTTTATAATACGTCAAAATAGGATTTTGTAAGTTAAATAAACTTCAATATCAATAAATTGTTTTTCATAGCCACCTATAATTTTTATTAAATATTATCACTGTTAAAATAGATGTCAAAATGAGTTTTCAACGAATAACTTTTAATGTGTTAGGAATTTCGATGGGGTTATAATTAAATTTTTTTTTATTTTTTAACTCTGCATCTAACGACCTAAAAATATACAGGGGTTTATATTTAAAATAAGAAAAATAGAGTGTTTTCAAATTTGAGGAGGTTGACACTAAATTTTGGACACCCTGTACAGTTCGAATTAACCAACATAAAGCGACTGATATTACGTTACTTAATAAATTCCTTGTTTAATTCTATTTATCAAGCAGTATCGGTATTTTTATTCATTTTTAAATTTAATGGTGCAAAACAGATTTTTTAAATATTTTATTTTCTTTCTCTGAAATTACTGAACCGATGTTGACAAAATTTTAGAGGAAGATAGATGACTACAAAAGGTACCTAAATATACAAAAAATACAGTGTTCCATTTAAAAAAATGCACCATCGTGACGACACACTTTTTTGTGACACCCTGTATAACCAAAATTATTTTCCTGAAATGCACCGTGGGTTACAGGTAACGTCTGCAAAATATAAAAATTTTACAGTGAATAATAAATGAGCTACATAAGACGGGAGGTGAGCTGCAGGACCCTGTATATATATATGGATTATATTTTAAATATATTTAATTCGGTTTTAATTCCATTATTTCGATGAATTTCGGGTCAACGATTTTGCTTAACTGGGGAATCTTAAAGTATATTATAAGATATTTCCAAAAACCCAATTTAAGTCCTCTAAGTGTCATAGGTCACGAGAAATGACTGTTTAAAGTCCTAAAATCCACTATTTTCAATCTATTTTCAAAAATTTGATTTTCAAAAACTTTTAGCCGGAACTGAATTATTTATAATAAGTTTTATTAAGTACATCCTCTAGTATGTATAAAAAATATTTTGTTTCCCTAATCCATTTTAGTTTTATTTAGAACGTAGTTAAAAAAAATAAATAAAAAATTGTAAAATGGCTATTTTCAAATGGCCGCCAAAAATTCATTTTTTAACCGATCTACTCTCGCTGTAGCTAGTTTTTTCCCTTAATGTATGCTCTTTAAGCGCTTAAAGAGCATACATTAAGGGAAAAAACGAGCTACAGCGAGAGTAGATCGGTTAAAAAATTATTTTTTGGCCATTTGAAAATGGCCATTTTTCATTTTTTACATTTTTTTTAACTTCGTTCTAAATAAAACTAAAATGGTTTAGGGGAACAAAATATTTTTTATACATACTAGAGAATGTAATAAATGAAACTTACTATAAATAATTCAATTCCGGCTAAAAGTTTTTGAGAATCAAATTTTTGAAAATAGGCTGGAAATGGTGGATTTTAGGCCTTTAAATAGTCATTCCTCGTGACCTATGGCACTTAGAGGACTTAAATTTGGTTGTTGGAAATATCTAATAATATACTTTAAGATTCCGAATTTAAGCAAAATCGATTGACCCTCCCAAAAATTCATCGAATGTAATGGAATTGCTATATATAATATATATATATATATATATATATATATATATATATATATATATATATATATATATATATATATATATATATATATATATATATATATATATATAATAAATTATTATACAGGGTGGTTGAAAAGTAAAATTAAAAATAGACAACTTTACACAAAGTTACCCTTATTTTTATTGCTAAATAAGATAATATTATAAAAGTTGAGGGTATGTATTAAAAAAAAATTAGCCAGTTATTCTATTTTTGAAACACCCTCTATAATAAGTTATCAAAAAAATTATAAAAAATCTGTTAAAGTAGGTCCTTGTCAAGTCAATAGTTAATCCAACTTAGATTAAAGAAGAAAGGCTTTCTTATAGCAAAAACTAATAAGTATTTTAAGGCCTGCAAATCTCATTTTTAACGTAAAAACTAAAATGTATTAAAATGCTTATATTAGGTATGGGACATGATACTTGAAATCTGCCTAAAATTTTGGGTAGAATCTAAAAATAAAATAATATATGGGGTGTCTCATTTCAAATATGCAAGTTGACACTTTCTTCCGGTATAACCGATAGCGCCATCAACTTAAAAATATTCTAGCCAGGTTGCCCCCATCAACATTAGTATACCTTCAAATTTTAAAGATTTTCCAAAGCCTACTTTTCAAGAAATCGGTCGCCGCAGTTCGTTGTGGGACACCCTGTATAGGTGTGATAATGCGGAAGTATCTTTAATTTATCTTTGAAAACATCAAAAAACTAAGTTTTTTAACTTTATCTGCTTTAAGTTACTCAGTCAAAATGTGCTTATATGATAGGAATCTTAGAATTGTTGTCTGGTTCCCATTTATTAGCTTTAATTTCTAAAATATTTCGTTTATAGTTTAGATTTTCTAAAATCTGGTGAAATAGAGCTTCTTTACCTTTTTTTCTTTATCTGGTTGTAAGTAGGTGCTTGAGTTCAAAGAAGCTTTATTTGGACAGTTTTTATAAAAAAACAATAAACACCGGAAGAATTACTTAAAAACTAAAATGTCACAAGTGCTTAAAGAATAACTTTGATGTTACGTAAAGAGTTTGTTAAAACTTTTGGAAAAATAAACAACAAATGAATAAAATAAAATAAGACCAATTTGTTAAATGTAAAAAATTATTTTATATATTACAAAACAAAATTTTTTATATAAAAAAATGTCGATTATAAATAGGACCAAATGTCACCAAAAATTATATAGTCTCTGTTCGTAGTCTAAAAAGACGTATTTGTGCATTTTTGATTAAGACTGTAAATACTATTTAATTTACAGAGTTATGTTAGAATAATTTTTTAAAATTTATGCGTAAATAAGCAACAAATGTTTTTAAAAGTTTTTTAAAGTATTACACAACTAATAACAACTTACCAACAAAGTGTTCTTGGCATCTCTGGCTAACGCCACAGAATGTATATGAGGTGGAAACTGGAGTCTGTTTGGCCCATGCGGAATGTTGGTGGTGGAGATGACTTCTGAAACTGCTATAACAAATTCCAGTGAAGACGCTTCAGCACGCTGGCATCGGCGTCGCATGCGTCGCCCAAGCACCATCCTCCAGAGGATATTTTACTTCTTTCTACAATCTGATTTGTTAAAGGATAAAATCATTTTCTCAAAATCTCGGCCCCTTTTAAGTGAATTAATACAGCTTATTGAAAAATTTAACATAAGAGTTGATTTTTCTTAATACAAAAAAATCTTGATTCCGAACGAGGGTCAATTTTGCAATATGTAATCTTTGTGGTCAGTTTAAAAAAATGAAATTATATAGTCCCTCTTCAGTAACAATTAAGTAAATTTGCTTTTAAGAAATACTATTAAGATAATTAAGAAAGCATATATTTTTTTATTTTACAAATATTCGTCTTGATAAGATCTTTTAAAAAATGGTGTTTTTGGAAATTCAATATGGCGGACCAAATATTTTGACTATAAGCCGGCATTCCAAGTTAAATTTAAAAAAAGTTTACTTAAATTTTTCTAATTACCGTTAAAATAAGTGTGGGGATAACTGACGCTATACCAACATTTGGCATTATTAAAAAATGGCCGATTCAATATGGCGGATATTACCTCTTTCTCAACAATCCCATTTTAAATTTGGTCGAACTTGTGCCAAAATAGTTACTGGGGAGTTTTGAGGCTGCTAATCACAAACATAAAGTCAGATATGAAAAAATTAATATTAGAAAATAATTTTTTGCCATGTTTCTCATATCAAAATGTGTCAAAATCGTAAGTCGGAGGTTTCCGCGGTCACTGATTTAGAATTTGGAATTAAAAAACAAAAATTCTTAAATCGAATACGGTTATTCCAATGTGGTGGGTTGATTTTTTGAATGAAATTTCGTTTATTATATTTTTTAATCAAAATTATTATCTTTGGGATTGCTCACCTTACAATTTCTTAGAAAATGGGACCACTTCTGTCCAGATCCCGGGGTATAACGAACTGAGCCTGCTCAGCCCTATTAACCACTATAAAGTTGCAGATCGCCTGCAACAAAAAAGCCCATTTTTCATAAATGACAAAACGTCATAAATTTAAAAATCTGTCAGAATTTCCCAACTTTTTAATCCAAAATTTTGTTAAATATTTAGGTTAAACTTCTATTTTTCTTTTAATTTTATCTTGACAACGGTGGCCGACTAGCCACCATAACGTATATTAGTATTTTTTATTTTTTTGGGTTTTATGGAGTGTTTCCTTCTTTTCTGTTGCAGGAGATCTGCAAGTTCTTAGGGGCGAATAGGGCTGAACAGGGTTAGTTCGTTATACCCCGGAACCTGGACCAAAGGTGTCAGATTTCCTGAAAAATTGTAAGGCGAGCAATCCCAAAGAAAATATACTGAAATATAAATCCGCCACAAAACTATAGAACATACTTTCAAAATTATTAGTCAGGGGTTAGAATCATAATAAGCAACCCCAAAAACTCTCCAAGTCACAAGTTTGATATAAAATAAAACACATTTTAACCAGAAAATGGGTCCACCATGTTGGCTCCACCATCTTGTATTTAAATATTTTCCATTTCTGACTTCACGTTTGCGATCAACCGCAAGCTCTTGTTCAGACGAATAATTTGATACCTCGGTCATAAAAATCCATCCACTCAAATTTTGGGTACGTCGATGATCCAGTTGACGTGAAACGTCCCTTTTATATTATTAAAATACTATAACAGCATTTAAATAATAACTACTTTAAAATGATGGTAAAATTTTACTTTACGGACACCACGCCGATTTTCATGAATTTTTGCATACGGGGGTTTTTTGGGGCGCTGATCACGAATCTAAAATTAGTTTTTTCCGGCAACCTCTGGTTTTTCAGTTATGAGACCTCCAAGTGAACTAACCTCAAAATTCTCCCTTTTTAAAACTGATTACCAACAAATGGGAACATACACTAATTAGGCACTTATATATTAAACAAATTCACTGAAATTTACAATAATTTATTGTTTATTTTAAGTAAAAATTATCTTAAATAAATCCACTTTTCTGTACCTTGTAAGAAGATATGTGATGTATAACTGGTTGCCTGATTTATAATTAAGTTGTCAAGATATAAAAAACTGGATTTATTTGAGGTGTTTTTTACTAAAAATTAGCAATAAACTTTTGTAAATTTTAGTGTATTCGTTTAATATATAAGTGCCCAATCAGTGTATGTTCCATTTTGGTGGTAATCAGTTTCAAGAAGGAGGAATTTTGGAAAAATGTTCATTTTAAGGTTAGTCCACTTGGAGGCCTCATAACTAAAAAACCAGAGGTTGCCGGAAAAAACTAATTTTAGATTCGTGATCAGCGACCCAAAAAACCCCCGTATGCAAAAATTTATGAAAATCGGCGTGGTGTCCGTAAAGTAAAATTTTACCAAAATGAATAAAATTTTATTTTTGTAAAAAAGTCCTTTTTCCGCTTAAAATTCATTTAACTCATGTGGGGTAGATTAGATCTATGAAATATCAGATACGATAAAAAACGTTTTGCTTTTGTAATTCTATTTAATAGATGTGGAATAAGAGGTCATTAAATAGTACAAACTTAAACATAGTAAAAACCAAAGGGGTAAATTAAAACGCGGAGTAGTCGCTCTAGGCGCCAGGTGGCAAGAGGCGCCAAAAAGCCAGATGCGAAAAACAATTTCTAGCGAAAAATAACATTTTGGTGACGCCTTGGGAGAGCCTTTGAGACGCATCTCAAAGGCTCTCTGAAATTAATACCAAATGCTAATTGAATTTATTTAATTGTAGAAACTTTCTTAATACTACCATTAAAAGAATTTCGAACTTCCATTGTCATTATTTTAATTACTCACACAACGTTTTTGTCTCCGTCCGTTATCAAGTGTAAACCAATATAATTGCTAAGGCTACTGACTTTCCATGCATACGGCCAAGTAATGATCGCGTTGTTAAATTTAGCAATGGACTTAGCAATTGTTAAAAGTTAACAACGGTTTAGAAAGTTTAACAAAACGTCATTGTTAGTGTTATTCAATGATTTTAGTAGGCAACCTGTCAAAATCTGACATTTTGTTAAACATTCTAAACCGTTGTTAACTTTTAAAAGCGGTCATACATGCCCGAACATACTCGGCTCGTCGAAATTTCCGCGAACCCAACTTCAAACTGAGCATGTTTGCGATTGCCATACATGTCCATGCTCTACTGCGCCAACATCAGTTCAAAATTTAATTCCGCGAGCCTCATTACTATGGCGTTAAATTTAGAAACTATGGTTGCGCTTGTGGGTGGCTTTTGGTGTCTAGATAACGCTTTAGTAACAAAAATGAAAGAGCGAAAACGACGACGTACATGGTCAAAAAAGTGGCTTCTAGAAAGTAAAAGATTTAGTCATATGCCACTTTTAAAGGAAATTGCACAGAATGAACCCCAAGATTATAAAAACTACTTACGAATGAGCGAATCTACATTTCGTGAACTGCTGCTACTTGTATCTGGGAAAATAGAAAAAAAAATACAATTATGAGGGCATCTGTAAGTGCTGAGGAGCGCCTAGTGGCCATATTGCAGTTTTTGGCTACCGGAAGGTCGTATGAAAATCTAAAATTTAGTTGTGCAATATCTCCACAATTAATAGGAACAATAGTACCAGAAACATGTGCAGCTACTTCATTTTATGTGTTTATTGCAGTATTCTTTGCTTCTTACGTCCCACAGGGATCTATCGTTTCTGTATAAACTTATAAATTCTGTCCAAAACTTTTTATTGTCACTGAAAGACATTACGGAAAAATAATTATAATCTAAATACAGAAAATGATAATAAACACCACTATACGACTCGAGAAACTAGGGCTAATCATTACATGCTCGCTGAAATCACCATACACGTACTAACATGTTTGACATTCAGCACGTGTTGGTAGGCAACGGCAAGCCAAACGCTGAGCAGAGCTTTCCAACCGCCAACTACGTTCGTCGTTCTCATACACTTTCAAGCATGTTCGCCGAGCTAGTTACCAACTACTATTACCAACATGCTCGCCCAACATGCTAGAGCGTGTATGACCCATTTAACAATTGCTAAGTCCATTGCTAAATTTAATAACGCAATCATCACTCGGCCGATAGTATGATAGAGCATTCACCAGTAACAGGATCGGTCAAGAGTAAGGTTGTTCACCCAAGACGCCAGCATTGGTGCGATTTATAAGTGGTTTCCAAATAGTGGATGTTATCACACTGGGATTGCTAAAAGTATTTTTGTTTTCCAGTGAGGTTTCTTGTGGACAACCCGTGCTTCTGATCACTTGATGGTATGATGTTTCGAGAAAACATAGTCGGCGATCCCTGATTTTGTTGTTTTGCTCCTCTGTGTATGCGTTTTATTTCTTCAATGTACGACCCGTTACACTGTCAGGTAGTATTTGTAAAGATGCTTCGAAGCGTTGATCCAGACTTAAAGACCTTTTTGATTCCATACTGTTTAGTAATATTTTCGGGCGTTCCTTTTGCATATGGAACGATTAGGAGTGGGGGAGCATATTGTTCAGATGGTCGTACTATTGGTTCCATATTATAATTCGCTATTCACGGACTTCTCAGTATAACCATTTTAAAGCAGATACATCTTGATATTGCCCAATTCAGCAACAAGGGTTGTTTGGTACTGCATAATGTATTTGCTCGTTTACATAATGTTTTAATTATAC
This sequence comes from Listronotus oregonensis, assembly GCA_019359885.1. Lineage (NCBI taxonomy): Eukaryota > Metazoa > Arthropoda > Insecta > Coleoptera > Curculionidae > Listronotus > Listronotus oregonensis. Next base: position 14,276 of record JAHBCN010002911.1, read on the forward strand.
CAAGTTTAGTTTCAGAATGGTTTGACTAGAAGTTAAGGTATTGTCTCATGTGGGTTGAGGTTAAATCATTTTTTAATTTTTTATTTTAAGCTAGACCGATCTGCCTCTAGAGTATACGAAACCTGCGCATATATACATCGCAGCACTATACAAGTAAAATCTGCGCATCATTTAGGCTACGTCGAGCAGCAGCTCTCGACCTTAAATTTCCTATATATGAATTTCTTCTAGAATAAGAAGTAGTATGTTTTGGTTTTGAGATCTTGTGCAGATAGAAGCTGTTGTGTCGCTTCGCTACGTTTTAGTGTAAAGAAAATAAACACTATTTTAATCATATATGGTCTTAGAGCCGAATTCTGTATTGTTGACAAGAAGTTATTGTTGTTTGTAAAATAATTAAAAAATACTGTGTGAGTAGTAAAAAGTTGTTCGTTATTAAAAAGGTTTAGGGACTGTTTTAATAAAAAAAGACCGTAAATTACTTGGTGCGTTGGTATTTACGAGCTGTTTAGTAAATAAAAAGCTTTTAAAGTTGTTGGAACATTTGAAAAACCTTTTTTATTGGAAACACTGTTTATTTGGTCACAAACCTTTAAAATACAATAATTATTTGTTATTTTATTAACTGTCAGCTGTTGGATCGCTGAAGTGTATGTAACTTTTCGAGGGAAAAAGAAGATAATGCAAAGTTGCAAAACTGTTTGGTAATGACCTATTTGGAGCGGTATCGGCTTGTGCTTTGGCGCTAAAAGAATTTTCGTAAGTAAGCTCAGGAAGGTCTGGGGTAAGTTTATAGTTATTGTATTGAATTGTCGTAGGTTTTATTTGTCCTGTTTTTTAATTATGGCCGAACAAATCCCGTTATAAGTGAGAAACGGGCTGCTATTAAATCATGACTTACTCTTTTTGAGAAATATTTGATAAAAATTATGAGCACTATATATCTTTTAACACAGGGTAATTCTTTTAATAAATCTATTTTAATTGAGTTAGAATATAGAGTTGAAAAAGCCAGTTGTTTGTTAGAAGAATTTGACGATGTGCAAAAGGAAATCGAAACGAATTGTGATAAAGTAGATTTAAAAAGATATTTAAAACGAAGTGAAAGTTTTATGATAGCTTTTATAAGGGGATTAGTAGGGCACAGCAAATTAAAAAAATCCAAAAAAGGTAAAAATAAATCTAAGGGCTGTCAAGGTAATTACCCTAGTCCCGAAGCAGTTAAATTACCGTCGATAAACCTTCCTACTTTTAAAGGATGCTACGATAAATGGTTAGAGTTTAAGGACACACTTAGGAGTCTTATCCTTAAAAATGATAGCATTGGCGAAATTCCAAAATTCCATCATTTGCGGGCGCAGTTACTGGACTCAGGCTAACAAGTAATTGAGTCGCTTGAGTTTAGTACATCAAACTATTCTATAGCTTGGAATACTCTTTGTTAAATGTTTGACAACAAAAGTATTTTAATTCAAAATCATATTCCGGGTATTTTTGTTATTAGTCCGGTAAAAAATAAGTCTTCCTAGAATTTGAGAAATTTATGTGATACAGTATGAAAGGATTTACGCGCTTTAGAAACTTAGGTAGACCTGGACAACACTGGGATGATTTAATTATTTTTCAGTTGGCTTCAAAACTTGATCGTGTAAATTTAATGAAATGGAAGCGTGTAAAGTGAAAAAAGAAACGCCATCTTTAAAAATTTTAAAGCATTTATAAAGGGTAAGCCTCGGAGCACTCTAAAATAAAGGCTTATAGTAATAACTCCGGTAATTATCTTAGAAATAACACATCCACATACATACGTACTGGTAATATCGATATCGGTCCTGGTAATATCGTCACTGTACCCATTATGGATAGTGTTAACAAGCTTGGTGACTCAAGGCAAATGGCTTTAAGTAGGCTCGATATTGTGAATACATGGCCGAATATGAAAGTGTTGGTCACATGACTAAGGTGAAAAATGCTAAGGAATTTTTGGTGTCATATTATCTTCCACACCATAAAGTTATCAAGAAGAGTAGTTTTACTATGAAACTTTGAGTTGTGTATGATGGATCTGCAAAGTCAGATAGTAGGGTGTCTATAAATGACTTGCAGTACGTGGGTCCTAAAATTCAGGACAACTTCATCACAATTCGTGCCGACATCTCCAAGATGTATTGGCAGGTCTGGGTGAGAAAAAACCAGAGATTTTTTCAAAGGATTCTTTAACGGTACGATTCTTCGAAAGAGGTTCAGCTTATGAATTGAATACGGTTGTTTTTGGACTATCTTCCAGTTCATTCCTTGATTTTCGGTGTTTAAAGGAACTTGATGTTGTGTCGATTTTCCCAAGGCTTTAAATATAATAGAAAAGGATTTTTACATAGACGACTTGGTTTTGGGTTTAAGGACAGTGTGTTAAAGTCTGCAGGATTTAAACTTCGGAGGTTTTGCTTAAATGACAAGTCACTCTTAGTGGATTTTCAGCCACTTCTCAACATGCAATCGGGGCATGTGTTTACATTCGATCAATTGATCGGTCGAATCTTGTTCAAGCTCGGTTGTTATGTGCCAAGAGAAAGGTTGAGCTAATTAGGGCATTATACATTCTAAAGTTGGAAGTCTCAACAGCACTTTTACTTTATAAGTTGGTTAAGGAGGTTTGTGACTCAAAAGATTTAATCGTTAAATAGATATTTTTGTGGTGTGATTCCAGGGTCACTTTGAGGTGGATCAAGTCACCATAATGCACAATCGCAGCTGATAATTTTCCACCCGGGTGGAAAGTAGAAGTCAAAAAACGTCAACTTTCCACCTGTCAAAGCTAGTTGAAATGTCATTATTACAGGCATGGTTGTAAATAAAAGTTCATTTTGTGTAACTCGCGCTACTTTGCGGACTCTCACTACGCCCAGCCCGCAGAAATGAGCTGGTTACACAAAATGAAACTTTTGCTAACTGGTGGCATAAATAACTATTTAATTTTTTTTTTGGCCATGTCACTTTTCTTTAAAATAAATAAACACAAATAGTGTCACATTTGGAGTTTGTCGTTCTTCATTTGATTTTTGGAAATAACATAAATTTGTATTTCTGACTTGTCACTTTTCTTCAAGAGTAACGTCATGTGTCTTAAGCACTAATATAATACATCAGAATTTCGAAAATGTGATAAGCCTCTAAGGCTTATCTTTACGTCTACAACTCTTTACTTGGGGTACTGATAATTTTAAATATCTTGACTGTTTTTTAGAATGTAATACAGAGAGGCGCAGCAACAAAATTGAGCCCAACAACCTCAAATATAAAAAAATGAGACCAAATCAGACCAGGATTACGCTTTCAGTATGTTTTCCAAGCAAAAGACCTTAAAAACCAGAATTACAACATATTTGAAAAATATAATCCGGGACACAATTTATTCTATGTACGCAGGGCCCCCGCTACCATATATGAAAAGTGTGCAATGCACACGAGCGCCATCCTTTAGGGGCGCCAAAACCCAGGGTCAAAAATTGCGATAATTTTCAAAAAAATAAAAAAATAAATAAAAAACAAAAATTAATATGAAAATAAAAGTTGAGAAATTAAATAGGATTAGGTATAAATAAACACGAAATTTTATTAGTATATCATCCAGTTACATTTAAAGTTATTTTTATTTTGTCAAGTGTTGTGTTGTATAATATTTTGTTTACTACTTTTTTTTCTAAAAAATTAAGTGCTGAATACCTGCTGACTGCAATTTCAACGGTTTGATTTTTTATAAAATGGTAAGTGTTCCCTACTTTACTTTATACTATTAACATTAACCCTTTATAGGATACTGGTTATAATATTTTTTTACCCAAACATCTTTTTATTAATTGAAATGTCATGTACAGGGTCTTTGACTATATTTACGTGCTTCCTAAAGCCTTAGAGAGTTTAAAAATGTAATTGGTTTTTTATCCATAACTCGCTTAGTTTTTATGCTATCGATCTTCTTAAAAAACCATTTTGTAGGTTTTTTAAGAGCTATAAGATCAAATTAGTTTAATACTTTTTTTGCCTTTATTTATGAAAAGGTTTAAGCTGAAACGTCTCAAACAAATTGCTTTTTACTTAAATACGCAAACTTGGTGCTTATTATTGTGATTACTTTACAACTTAATTCCTAATTCCTATGAGTAATAGTTATTTATTTGTTTTTTTTTAGGATAAAAGAAAGAGACCTCCAGGTTGAAAGTTTCGCACGCAAAAGAAACTGAGACTACAAGAAAGGGAAAAAATGGCTGGTCCTTTAAAGCACTTCTTACAAAACAATAAAGATTCCACGGAAACTATCGATGCGACCGAATCTCAAGATTCTCAATCCGTAATATCAGTAACCGTGAATGGACCATCTGAAATTTCAACAGAGGCGACTAAGGTAACATCAGGTCCTGCAACTAGTGGCGGCGCTTGTAGCAGCAAAACAGCTTCTACTAATGCAGAGCCCGATGAAGCGATGACACCATCCACGTCTACAGCACTTGAACAATCCACTTCAGGTAATTCAGCTTGTGTAAGAAGTTCGGTAATGTCAGCTACCGAAATACCTGCTGCAAGTGTCACTTTCGATGAAGGCTTTAATGAGGCTAGCGTCGATATAATTCCATCCGACCCCGGTTTGTGGCCCGAAATAATCACCAATAAGATAGCTAGAATATTGGTTAAACGTGGTCCACCCTTAATAGACATTAATTTTAGCTTTTCTAGTAATACAGATAAGAGAAAGTTTTCGTGCAAATACTTTGTAAGAAGTCTAGCAAATGGAGAAAAAGTCCAAAGGACTTGACTTATTTACTCTATTTCTAAAGATTCTGTATTTTGTTTTTGTTGTAAGTTGTTTTGTAAAACTCCTAACACTTTTTGTGATACAAATGGAGTATCTGATTGGCAACACTTGTCTTTGCTAATAAAGGGACACGAAACGTCAATTTTGCACAATAGTTATATGAACACTTGGGTAAATTTTTAAAAAATGTAGGAGACATCTACGACTGTTAATGCTCATCACCTGCAGATTTTGGAAACGGAAAAAAGTATTGGCGCGACGTGTTGGAAAGAATTATTGCGATTGTTAAGTATTTATCTACATAATGCTTGGCATTTCAAGGTTTTTCTAAATTACTTTTTGAACATAACAATGGAAATTTTCTAAAAGCTGTTGAGATCATTGCCTTTTTTGATTCAATGATGAGACAGCACGTTAGCCGAGTGTGTAACTCCCAAAAACACTGTTAAAATGACTCCTTATTTAGGCGTGCAAATACAGAATGAAATAATTGAATTATTGTCTTCTGAAGTAAGAAATAATATTTTAGAAATGGTTCAAGATATTTTTCAATATTATTAGATTGTACACCAGACATTAGTCATACTTCACATATTTCCTTAACACAACTTCAAAAAAGGTTGAAGTTAAGGAAAGTTTTATTGCGTTTAATCCAATACTGGACTCTACAGGGAAAGGGATATATACATTTGTGACAGAAATTTTGAAAAAATTAAATTTAGATATAAAACATATTAGGGGACAAGGTTATGATAATGGGGCAAACATGAAGGGACAGCATGTTGGGCTTCAAAAAAGCATTTTTGGCGCGAATCCGAGAGCCCTTTTTGTACCTTGTGCGGCTCATACTTTGAACTTAACAGTAAATGACGCTTCTAAAGTGTCAGATGCTACAATAAACTTTTTTAATCTTGTGCAAGAGTTATATATATTTTTTCGTCATCCACAAAAAGATGGGATATTCTGAGAAAAAACGTCCCCGGGTTAAGTTTATGGCCTCTAAGTGAGACAAAATGGTCCAGCAGAATTGATTCAATAAAGCCCCTTAAACTTTATTTAATTAAGGTTTGCGAAAGTCTGCTGGAAGTAGCTGAAGATAATTCCTTTTACATTGATGCAAGACATAAAGCGAGTTCCCTCTTAACGTCTGTATAAAATTTTCAATTTATTTGTGGAATTATTATTTGGCATGACGTTTTATTTCATATAAATATTGTCAGCAAACAAATTCAAAGTACTACAATAAATATTAAAGTGTGCCAAACCTACCTAAACAATTTAGTTGATCACTTCCAGCAATATAGATCTGACCAATCATTTAAAGAAATTCTTGTACAAGCGAAAGAAATAGCACTCTGTCTCGAAATTGAAGAAGACTTTTCACCGTTACCATCGGTCAGGAGGATATATAAACCAAAACTGTTTGACTATGAACACCGAGATGAGACCCCTTATGATCCAAAACTTGCCTTTATAATTAGTTCTTTCTTAAAAATTATAGATCAAACTTTAAGCTCTCTAAAAAACCGATTTGACTTATTAAATGAGTATGATAATATTTTCGGATTTTTTAACGGCATAATCAAATTAAGTGACAGCGATCTTTTAAAACGTTGTTCTGTTCTTGAAGGACGACTGACAGATCAGGATAATAAGGATATATTATAGACTTCAATGATTTTTTTAATGAAATTAAAGCGTTAAAGTTGTTTTCATTACCTGATGATACTGACCCCTTAAGTATTTTACAATATATATTTGAAAACTATTTAATCTCCACCCTTCCAAACGAAAGCATTTCACTAAAATTTCTTCTGACATTACCTGTATCTGTAGCTTCTGGCGAGCGATCTTTTTCAAAGTTAAAAATCATTAAAATTATTTAAGATCGACAATTACTGCGTATGCTGCCCCTCCCACTCTTCGTCTACTTGACCTTGATAATTAATGCGCATGCGGTCCTTCCACTCTTTGTCTTGTGACCTTGAGCGTTATGCATGCGTGCCCCTCCCCTCTTCGTCTACTTGACCTTGATAATTTCGCCCAGACGGTACCGATGTTGCCAAATGTAAATGACACTGACTTAGGCGCGAAATTTAAATTATTCAGAGTATATGATTATTGTGTTAATAATGTAGTGCTTATACAAATTTGCCCTTGAGTTTAATAGTGCAGGTGTGTGTGTGAAAAGTGTTTGACCTTGTCCTTGGCCCCATATTAGTGTGGGGGTGGTATGGATAATAATATAAGCAGGTATTCATTATTAGGAAAGACATTTGTGTACCAAGCATCTGTGTAGATATACAAATTTTTGTCTGTTACGTGACTTGTGCAAGTGTTTGTTTAAGGTATTACTTTTAATATTGAATAATAGATTTTTAACTATGAACGTTACTAAAGAAGCTTTAGATAATATTAATAGTATGATTAATAAAGAAAATGAAATTTTTAGTCGTAAAAAACTAACTGATTTAACTGCTGGGGTTGCTTACATTATTAAAAAAATTGTTCCTATGAATTCACAGTTTGGGAAAACGGTTCTAGTAACGCTATTCGATCGAGTTAATAACGAAACATTCGCAGTATTTTTGCCGAGTCGTGTTTCTGACAATATGTCGAATGATATTTTTTCGGCAATGAATGCTTCAGAAGGTAAATATACATTAACCTATTTAGGGCAAAGTAACCGTGTATTTCCCAATAATTATAATAGTTCTAGAGCATTAATAACTTTCGGTTGTTTGGAATGAATGAAATATATATATCTTTTCTTAATCTAATGTAATGTATCATAGTTAAAATTAATTATATATACATATATCTAATCAAAACTTGCACATAATAAAGTACAGTCATATTTTTCTTTGTAATTAAAGATGCTGGACGATTTAATAAGCGATGAATGTAGATACACGTATGTGTTTTGGTTGGGGTTCAAGTTAAGAGATATGGCCCATGAGATCCTGGACTTTGCTAATGAAATGGATGATGAAGTAACTATAAGTGAATATAGAAAATTTACGAAAGATAGTACACTTTTGTTAGCAGGAGCACACCTGTGTGACAAATATTTGTATGGTTCCTTAAGTCTGAAAATTTTGTATGGAAATGATTGATCAAGATTTAAAAGAGTACCTGATCAACATACCACACCTACCCACAGAAATATCAACAAAGTATGAGTTGATTCCCTCCACCGATACTGTTGATGGAGCAAAACAAGATGAAGTAGAAAATGAAGAGCCCGACCCGAATCCTGCCCCCCCAATACCCACCACTGATAATGAAGATGAGGGAGTTTATGTTTGATGAAAGAATCAAGCGCATTATAATATATGTATTCAAATAATGTAATTAACATATGTGAAATAAATATGTTTAGTAAAAATATTGTTGTTTTAATTTTTGTAGTATTATAACATTGATATGGTGTTTAAAAAATAATCAGGGTTATATAAATAAAAAACTTTTTAGTAAAATAATTTAGTTTAATTTAATCATGGGTGGTGCTAACAATAAAATTGATAAATTTGGTCGTCAGCGTACTCGTGGAAAAGCTCAAAAACTCCGTGGTTTGCCTGGAGTTGGATTTAGGCTTACCACTGATGGTCAATATGATATTGTAGGAAAGCGTCTAACTAATGTTGCTGCACCTATAGAAGCTAATGATGCTGCTAATTGGGCATTTGTAAAGAAGAAGTTCGGAACTTCGAATCTAATTGTTAAGATAATAAATGAGGATATTATGAACCATTTCTCTAAAAATTTAGAGCATAGAGAAGCTTGAGAAAGATTTCTTAATTTGGATCTGATAAAATTATATGAAAAACTTGAAAATAATGAAAAAAATATTCAAAACTCGAGAAGACTGTTAACGACTTGACGACGAAAGTGTAGAACCATTGTTATAATATTCTACTAGGGTTAAATGCAATTATAATAATGTATTAGGCTCATATTAAATAAAAATTTATAAAAAAAAGTTTAGTTTAAGTAGACTTGTGTTAACAGCATAATTGATAAATTTGATTGTCAGCATAATTATAATAAATTTCATTGGTTTAATTAAAAAAAAACAATTTTTCACAACATGTGTTTTATTTATTGTAAATTAGACAACCAGTTATACATTATATATATATTATTATTTACAAGGTACAAAACTGGATTCATTTGAAGTGCTCTTTACTAAAAATGAGCAATAAATTATTGTAAATTTTGGTGTAACTGTTTAATATATAAATGCCTAATAAGTGTATGTTGCCATTTGTTGCTAATCCATTTCAAGAAGGGAGAATTTTAAGGTTACACGTAGCAAAAGTACTTAATTAATCTTGGGATGGGCTTTATTATTTTAAACCTAATAAAAAGACAAAATATATTTATTAATTAGAAACTTTAAGTATGTATACCTGTTCTAATGGGTAAATCAGGTGTGCTGTGAGAGAGATAGCAACGGCATTATGCTTTCTTCTAATACTACCACGTTTTCAGCACATCGCTTCATATCCCTCCAGGTACATATATGCTCGAAGGTTAGAAAAGCACATCGCATCATATCCCTCCAGGTAGATATATGCTCGAAGGTTAGAGCACCTAGAGTAGCACACCATCTATACGTGACTATAAGTAAACTAACTGCTAAAATAAATTACTTAACAACTGATTATTTTAATAAATAAGCAGTTGTTAAGTAAGATTTTAGCAAAATTTTATCTTTGTTAGGATTGGGTAAAATTTTAAACTTGCAAAAAATAAAGCAAACAAAAAATGTTATTGTTAACTATATATATTATAAATTGAATTGTTTTTTGTTATAAGATTTATACAAGATAAAATATATTCTAAAAATAAACAATAAAACTTCTAAAACTATCACAGCCGGGGTTGGATGAGATAGGTACTTCTAAAACTGTCACAGCCGGGGTTGGATGAGATCAGATGCTGAAAGGTTCCTATAAAACAAAGAAGCTAGGCAGTATTCGCTTATTCAAAACAGACAAAAAATCCATAAAATATGATATGGGAACTTTTGCTATTAATTTAGGCAAAGACAGAAGCAGACAGCGGGTAAAAATATATAAAGAATTTAAATTAATGTGGTAACTGAAAAATAAACATAAATATTTATAAGAAATGGTAAAAATTATTATTTTTAAAGTTAGGTTAAATATTTCATAAAATTACGGTCTGAACAAATGAAAAAAGCTTGCAGTAAGGTTCGAAATATTGTTGCCTAAATAAATTTTCAATTTTATTCTTGTAAACATCCTCATCCAAATATTTGTAAATATCAGCATGTAGTCTGTTTACAAGATTGACTAAAGCTACACTAGCAAATTTAAGCCTTCGTTCGTTATCAAACTCTTTAAACATTACAAATAAATGCTTGTCGGTTACCTTCCCACTAAAAAGAGATTACTCTGACAAGTTAAACATGAAATTGAAATTTTGTAAATAAGGTATTAAATAACATTATTTAAAATTTTAATTTTAGAGTTGTCCAATGGTTCGAGAGGTAAATTTTAAAAAGAATTGAAACATTTTCCGTAACTGTGTTCTTTTAAAATGGAATTCGTAAAGGGTGACCAAGGTGCAGCTCTAGATTTTAAGTGAAAAGGATCCTCAAGATTTGCATAATTTAATTTTGAACAACGGTCCTCACAAACATACATTTTTACAATCTTTTGAGGGACTTAAAGTACATTTAATTTTCCAAGCTTCTAACGATAAGGGATCTCGAAGAAAAGAATGAAACTTTTTGTTCTTAAAATCTGTGCTTACAATTTTACTATAATAGGCGTTTCTGCAACATGGATAATTACAAGAATATTTCAGCCTACATGTTGTGTTGGTGCCATTGCGAAGATATTTACAAAGAATCTTGGTTTAATATCGAAGAAGGCTTACTACAATATTTAAATAACATATCTTACCTTATAATTTTTTCACAATAGTGTGGAAAAAATAAGAACGCAAATTTAAAACAGTCAACCCAAATACTAGAATAGAAAATGGCCGACGCAAACACAACACAACACGGGGAATTATGGTTAATAAGGGATATAAATAATTCTCACTTCTCATTGGTTAAAAAAAAATCGACGTTTCGCCATCTAGAAATTTACTACCAAGTTACTAACAATAGCAAAATATGGAGAAATATAGATATCTACTATTCACTGGCAATGTATATTGTAAAATGTCACTTTCCATATCCATAGTTAATGGCAGGCTAATATAAACTACAATAAAATAACAGATTTTGCTAGAATTCTGTAAATACAGCCTATAAGATCTAAAATTTATCTTTCTATAATACAAATATGGAAAATATAGATTTTTTACTTATTCTAAAATTTTGCTATAAAGTTTTGTTAAGTAAGTTTTTTTCACTACGGACGGGCATTTATATATTAAACGAATACACTAAAATTTACAGAGGTTTATTGCTTATTTTCTGTAAAAAACAGCTCAAATAAATCTTATTTTCAATAAAAAACAGCTCAAATAAATCCAGTTTTTACTTCTTTAAAATTCAATTGTAAATTAGACAACCAGTTATACATTATATATATATTTTTACAAGGTACAAAACTGGATTCATTTGAAGTGCTTTTTACTAAAAATGAGCAATAAATTATTGTAAATTTTTGTAACTGTTTAATATATAAATGCCTAATATGTATGTTGCCATTTGTTGTAATCCATTTCAAAAGGAGAATTTTAAGGTTACACTAGAAAAGTACTTAATTAATCTTGGGATGGGCTTTATTATTTAAACCTAATAAAAGACAAATTGATAAATTTGTATACATTTATTTTTGAAATCTTTTTAAAAATACATTGTTTGGTTAAACATTAAAAATAGCTTAAAAATAAAAATTATGTGGACTTATTTAACAACTACCATTTAAAATGTTTATGAAAATTGAGTCGTGAATAATTAATGCATTTACTTTGGTGTCTTTGGGAAACTGGCTTTTATTTGTTTGAAATTCCAACTTCACATCTACTGTGGAAGTTTTAATTGACTCTAATTGGTGGCTGCAATCTATGACAAAAACTGGGTTTGCCAAATATTCGTTCAAGTCCATCATGGGATCGTTTATTTCGCGGCCATAATAACTGCTTTGGAAATTTTCATAAACGAAATAAGCTGCTCCAAAAATTTTTTTCGAAAAATCAAGATTCCATCTTTCATATGGATATACTACGGAGTTTAGATGTAGCCTAACGTCACTAATATTAGCACTTGTAAATTTAGTTGCATCGTTTTCCTTCTTGTCAATATTTTCGTTACTTTGAAATGAAATTATAATGTATCGAGGTTTTTCTAAACTGGTACTAGTTCTTACGGCCCACACATCCGATGAAGTTTGTCGAAGGGTAGGAAGCTGATATAGATCCCAATTTCTGTATGACATTTGAATATTTGCATTGTTGCCACCTTTATTGATGCGTGACATAATTTTTAACTTTTGACGATCATCTGGGATAATATGACGAATTTTCCATTCTATTTTATTTATTTTTATATCTGCATCACATTCGCCAACATAGGAGTTGGTAAAAGTCCTAGCAATTATTAAAATGAGTTCCTGCTTGATATTAAATAAACCTTTAGTATAATCTTCGGCGAATCCCATAAGGTATTTTAATGGTAATTTGCCTGAAAAGACTCGGCTATTAGCATCCAAAATAGATTGATTTTCTTCGTTTAAGCCCCAACCTACTGGTAAAAGACTTTTTGCTTGTTGCGAACCGAAAGAAACCATAGTTTTTAACGTTGTGGTTATACCAGGTTTGCGCACAAATGCGATTGGTTGCCCCCCCATTTCAAAACGGATTTCGTCAAATAGAAAAGCTAGGGCATTGTTGGACAAATAACATTTCTTGGTCGTATCTTTAGGCTCAAAAGTACCTTCAATATAAATGTAGCTATCAGATATATCCAAAATGATATCTTGAAAATGTACGGGAATGCGTATTTCGTCCGAGTTTTCAAATGCTGGAGACCCATAAGGTTTATAAGTGTGTTCTTGTAAACTTATAATAGAGTTATCTAGGATAGGTTCGTTGAAAACTTCGATTTTGTCACTGGTCAAAAACATTATTTATTTTTTTATTTTTAACCCGATCGACTTTAAAAAAATTAAATCCTTGGTTGAAAGTGGTCGTTGTCGCTGGCTGCTGTGATGTCCTTTCACTTGAAGATGCGAACTATGAATGATTGCTGAGTGGGTTGCATTTTTATTTTTATGGTTTTGTTTAATAGAAGACAACAAATTAAGTTGTCTATTAAAACGAAAACCCATTATTAGGAAATTTTTTTCAATTCCAACTTAACAATAATTTTCTCTCCTCTAAAGTCTATTAAGTCACCGTTGTCATCCAAGATGCGTAGTGTAATATCATCTATGAACTGACGGCCGTTTGGGGTAAGCGGCATATAAATAATATTTTGGGGTTCTTTGGTTATTTTATAACCCGGTTCGACCTCGATATCAAACTCGTATAATATATGACATTCCTTTGAATTTAAATGTGCACCAGCTGTTATGTTGCAGTCAACTCTTATTATACGTACATTCATAATATCTACTTGCGATGTGGATTCATGTTTCTGCCCACTTTTTAACAAGCTCCTTTCAAACCCAATTACTTTACCAATGCTGTTTGCACAAGTGAAATCGATCATGTATTTGGACATTATTTCACACTTTAACGTGTTATTATTGGGTATTATTGATAGAATTTTCTCATCTTGATCGTTGGTAGATGTTTGTAATGCTGTAATCATAGCTTTTTCAATATCGCTTATTTCATAAGCTCCAGGACTTATGTTTAATATGGTTGGACTCTCTCCTATTTTTTTTCTGTATCCAAAACAGTTGTTCCTTTCATTAATGTTAAAAATAGAATTATAACTATAGAATCCCAAAAGTGCCAAACCATACTGGTTTGATGTATTCAGTTCAATTGGTGGGTAAAAGTTTGAGCTTAGGACACTATTGTGACCCGTGAGGGTGAATGTGTGTGACATGACTGATTTTAATTATAAGTTTGTAGGTATTTTTATTGTTGCTTGCAACAATTTAAACAATTGAGACTTTTAAATCTCTTTATTGGTTTAGATGACTTTATGGAACTTTCTGTATGAATATGTATATCGTTTACTTTACAATAACAGCAAAATAACCTTTTCGCTCCAACAATTGTATTGTCACCTTCTTCTTTAAGGAGTTTTTGTTTATACTGTTCGGTACAATATTGATATTTTAGTATATCAATATCGTTTTTTAAATTTTCCGGCAGCTTATCCCACACTAAAGCAATCTCTTTTGGGGCACAAGCAATCATTACTTCTTTGGGCATGTTTTGTAGTTCTGCTGGGGTCATTTTCAGTAAGCTGTTACCACACCGAGAAAAGGCCTTTAGAGATAAATGCATTTTCTTATAGCTTTCACGATCCATCTTTGGATTTAAAGACATATTGTTGTCTATATATAATATATATTTTTATGTAGACAGAAACTGTAAGCACAAATGCCCACACCAGACTGTGTCAAACTTTTGTTGCCGTTCATATGTATACCCAATATTTTTGGCTGCTTCGAGACCGCTTTTTAGATATTTTATCAATTCCAAAGGCGGTTTTAAGTCGCCAAAGCTATCGTAGTAAGTTACATATGATGCATGCTTCCTATATGCCACCCAATGTGTCCCTGCTCCCTGCATACTGTCCAAATTAACAATTGCTGATTCGTATCGTCTGGGTCCGCGTAATGGTAGAAAATCACGCATAAATACACCTCTAAAATGTGGTATTTTCATTTGGGCAGCATAATACTCCAAATCTATATTGGACAGTGGGCGTTGGGGTAGGGACTTTATTAGTTTTTTGTTTGTCTTTTATGACTCATGTATAAACCTAAGCCGGATCGATATGGTTTAAGGAAGAGACCAAAACCATTTTTTGATGATGATGATGATGATTTTAGTTGCAATGATGATCCAGTTTTGTTTTGTATCTCATTTTTCGTGTTTCTTAATGCACGTACAATTCCAGCCGCTCCACCAGCTAAAGATCCCAAAGCTGAAAGCCCCGCAAATATTGGAATCAAAGGTAATATACCACCTTGCTTCGGAAGTGGTATAATTCTGGGGGTGCGAATTTTTCGTTTACCACCTACTGCTTTTAAATTCTTACGTGCTGCACTTAAAGCGATTTTTGATGCCTTCATTAAGTTTTTTTCGACAAGTTTTTTGCCGCCAGCTCGTTGTAATTCCGAACGAATGGGTTGTCTAAGAGCCGATCCGAATGCCACTTTTTGTATACCCTTACATTTACCTTTTTTCTTGCACATTAATTTTTTTCCCTGCATTTTTTTAACACCCATACCAAAACGTTGTTTGGCTTTCATTATGTTTGTAACTAACCAAGCAGCAGCTTTTTCACTAGCGCCTGCTTCGTTTGATTTCACTCTCTTCCAAGCTTGCTGTTCCAACTCGTAATCGGCCTGATGTCGTGCTTTTAAATTATTTCTATTATTTAAATAGGATATGTCGTGTTTCTTGCATGCAGCATCCAACGGATTAATGCCCTGATCACCTCTAGCTACACGTTTTTTAACTTTTGTACCCGGGCCGCAATATTGATAGCCTGGTATATGTAACTCGAAAGGGAGACTATTAATTAGCGAGTTAACTAAACCCTTGCCAGTCTTATTTGATTGACGAGACGGTCCACTTCGTTTGACAAGTGACATCTGACTGATTGAAATTAAAAACGTGTTTTTACTTTTATATAAAATATGCGTATTGTATGTTTAAAAGAAAAATTTAATATCGTTAATTTAGATGAAAAAATTGGATCCGGTCAAACGCATTTTAGAAAACATGGTCCTTTGTTGCCATTGTCGATTCGAGGCTTACTTATTGGACCATCTAATTGTGGAAAGACAAATGTTATGATTTCACTGCTTACGCACCCTATGGGATTACGTTTTGAAAATGTTTATATTTATTCAAAGTCATTATATCAAACAAAATACGAGTATTTAAAAAAAATTTAACTCCCATAAAAGGACTTGGCTACCACACATTTAGTGATGCAACAGATATTGTGGAACCGTCAGATGCAAAACCAAATTCCGTTTTTATATTCGACGATGTAATGTGTGAAAACCAAGATGTAATACGATCGTATTTTAGCATGGGACGTCATAAAAATGTAGATGCTTTTTATTTAGCTCAAACCTATTCACGAGTTCCGAAGCAACTTGTGCGTGACAACGCAAATTTTATTATTATGTTTAAGCAGGACGAAATGAATTTACGTCATATTTTTTCTGATCATGTTGCACCTGATATCACTTTCCCACAATTTCAAGAGATGTGTTCTCGATGTTGGGACAATAAATATGGCTTTTTGGTTATTGATAAAGATAGCGAATTAAATTCGGGCAGATATCGGAAAGGGTTGGATAGTTATATATTTGTGTAGCATTAGAAAATAATAATCACTACGTCATTGTGTGGCGTCAGAACAACATCGTCTTTGTTATCATTATGGAGGAACAAATAAATTTAAAAAGAAAACTAATTGAAATTACGGATGCTGTAAGAAAAAAATTTAAACAAATTAAAGCAGCTAATGTAAGAGATAACTTTGAGTTAGAGAAATTTTATGAGCCCATTTCCAAACCGCTAACCTCGATATCTAACGTCGTACAGCAGCAACAACAACAAAATACAAGTCTTAAAAGGTCCAATGTAACTGCAACAACGCAAACTGGCAGTATTAGCACACCCGCAGTGGGGTCACTAGAAAAGTCGTCAAGTATAATGGAATCCTCGACGCCGATAGCACATCACGAATATCCAAGAAAAACAAAAAGTCTCTTTACATCAGCGGAGCCACTACAAGAAATCTCAAATCCATTTCTAACACCAAAAAATCAAAATATTAGTGATTCAAATTTTTTAACACCATCTCCGTCAAACAAGTCGACATCATCATCTTACGAGTCAAGTGGTAAAGCATTACAGAAAATTCTTGATTCCTATTTAAATGGCCTATATCATAAACCTTCTTTATATGATACCGTTTATGGGGTACATAAAAAACAAGATAAAAAGAAATTGTATATAGGTAAAATGGAAGTTCGTTTTAAAAATGGAAAAGTGTTATTTTATAATCAAAATAAAAATGTGGCCACATTTGACGGTGGGCATGAGCTATATGACTTATTATTTTTAAAATACCCACCCATATTGGGTAATGAGAGTGAGATAAGTACACATGTCTTAGACAACTATAAAAATATTTTGGAACTGACTGATGCTGTTTACGATGGTTATAATAATCAAAAAGGTTTAAGAGAAACCAAGTGGAAAAAGTACAATAATATTATAAAACCTTTAATGCTAGGAACTAAATTAGGTAGTTCAGTACGGCGAGAACTACAAAAAAATGCAAACTTTCAGCTACCATCGAAAAAACACTTTTCTTTAAAACAATCCGAATATGTCTATTGGAATAAACCTAAGGAGTTAGTAGACCGTTTGCGATTGTTGGTTAGTTCAACGATGGCAGGCCATACGGGACATAATAATGAAATTATGTCAATTATAGAAGAACTTCGTGAGGAGGGTATTGTTTATTAAGTAATACATCTACATATTTTTGGTTAGTACGTTACATAATCTTGCAGTGGAAGATATGGATCCAAGCACGGAAAAAAGTAAAGTAGTAAATGAACTTCATAGGGCAGCAAGAAAAATTTTATAAGAAGGCGTACAATAATTAAAGGATACCGTGACTTGTGGCAAATTGACTTGGCAGAAATGCAACAATATGCCGACGAAAACGATGAATATCGCTATATACTTGTATGCATAAATTGTTACTCCAAATATGTGTACACACAAGCGATCAAAAACAAGACCGGAAGTGAAGTTACTCAGGCCATGAAAAACATCATTAAAGAGGCTAAATACGCACCAGATAACCTACAAAGTGACCATGGCAAAGAATTCTATAATAAACATTTTCAAACTCTTATGAAAACGTACAAAATTAATCATTACTCAACATATAGCACAAAAAAAGCATCAATTGTTGAAAGAGTCATAAGAACATTAAAAAATATTTTATATAAACAGTTTTCACTAAGAGGTTCTTTTAAATGGATACATATTTTGAAATCTGTAACAAAAATTTACAATACCACTAAACATCGTACTATTGGAATGAGACCGATTGATGTAAAGCCACAAACCAGGATTAATGCATATAATCATATTAAAGTGAAACCAAAAAAGTTTAAGTTTCGCTTAGGCGATGTGGTTCGTATAAGCAAATACAAAAGTATATTTGATAAAGGTTATACACCATCATGGTCGACGGAACTATTCAAAATAGTAAAAGCTAATGTTACAAATCCACCAACATATATTTTGGAGTCTACAGAGGGCCAGCCGATTTTGGGGAGTTTTTACGAAGCAGAATTACAGAAGACAAAGAGTCCCGGTGTTTATTTGGTAGAAAAGGTACTCCGTAAACGTAGAAAAAACCAAAAGAATCAAATGTTTGTAAAATGGTTGGGATTTCCAAATCAGTACAACTCTTGGATAGATACGACAGATATTGTGTAATTTTATTAATTATAATGTTTTAAAATTATTGTAAAAGTAGCTTTAAGAAATAAAACACATGTTGTGGAAAAATTGTTTTTTTTTAATTAAACCAATGAAATTTATTATAATTATGCTGACAATCAAATTTATCAATTATGCTGTTAACACAAGTCATACTTAAACTAAACTTTTTTTTTAATTTTTATTTAATATGAGCCTAATACATTATTAATTGCCCTTTCGGCACCAACAAGTTATTGGTGCCGTCACATCAATCGTGAATGATTCGATCACAGTGACCGAATCGTTTATGAATATTGAACGATCGAATCCCGTACGCTCGCAGTGATCGAATCGCTACCCGACTGAAGGACGAAAAGTAACGTAACGAATGAAGTTATGTTGTCTGGCTCGGTGGTCTGGCTTGGCTTGGCTTTGCCCGCTCCGCTTGCAATCATTCGTTCGATGACTAGTGTTGTTACAATCAATAACCAATTCAGTGTATCATGAGTCACCATATCGAAATATCGACCGATCGACCATCGCTGGGACGTTTGGTTTGGAACGCTTATAAAAATGATTGATTGAATGAACGATTGAAAAGATTGGATCATTTGAGAAATCGGTCAATGATTGATTCGATCACCAGTGAATGATCGAGTTACCCATCTCTAATGGGGATACTGGAAAAAGTGACATTTGACAATTATATCATTGCCAGGGAATAAGTAGATATCTATATTTCTCCATATTTTGCTTTGTAGTAACTTGGTAGTAAATTTCTAGATGGCGAAACGTCGATTTTTTTTTTAACCAATGAGAAGTGAGAATTATTTATATCCCTTATTAACCATAATTCCCCGTGTTGTGTTGTGTTTGCGTCGGCCATTTTCTATCCTAGTATTTGGGTTGACTGTTTTAAATTTGCGTTCTTATTTTTTCCACACTATTGTGAAAAAATTATAAGGTAAGATATGTTATTTAAATATTGTAGTAAGCCTTCTTCGATATTAAACCAAGATTCTTTGTAAATATCTTCGCAATGGCACCAACACAACATGTAGGCTGAAATATTCTTGTAATTATCCATGTTGCAGAAACGCCTATTATAGTAAAATTGTAAGCACAGATTTTAAGAACAAAAGTTTCATTCTTTTCTTCGAGATCCCTTATCGTTAGAAGCTTGGAAAATTAAATGTACTTTAAGTCCTCAAAAGATTGTAAAATGTATGTTTGTGAGGACCGTTGTTCAAAATTAAATTATGCAAATCTTGAGGATCCTTTTCATTAAAATCTAGAGCTGCACCTTGGTCACCCTTTACGAATTCCATTTTAAAAGAACACAGTTACGGAAAATGTTTCAATTCTTTTTAAAATTTACCTCTCGAACCATTGGACAACTCTAAAATTAAAATTTTAAATAATGTTATTTAATACCTTATTTACAAAATTTCAATTTCATGTTTAACTTGTCAGAGTAATCTCTTTTTAGTGGAGGTAACCGACAAGCATTTATTTGTAATGTTTAAAGAGTTTGATAACGAACGAAGGCTTAAATTTGCTAGTGTAGCTTTAGTCAATCTTGTAAACAGACTACATGCTGATATTTACAAATATTTGGATGAGGATGTTTACAAGAATAAAATTGAAAATTTATTTAGGCAACAATATTTCGAACCTTACTGCAAGCTTTTTTCATTTGTTCAGACCGTAATTTTATGAAATATTTAACCTAACTTTAAAAATAATAATTTTTACCATTTCTTATAAATATTTATGTTTATTTTTCAGTTACCACATTAATTTAAATTCTTTATATATTTTTACCCGCTGTCTGCTTCTGTCTTTGCCTAAATTAATAGCAAAAGTTCCCATATCATATTTTATGGATTTTTTGTCTGTTTTGAATAAGCGAATACTGCCTAGCTTCTTTGTTTTATAGGAACCTTTCAGCATGATCTCGCATCCAACCCCGGCTGTGACAGTTTTAGAAGTACCTATCTCATCCAACCCCGGCTGTGATAGTTTTAGAAGTTTTATTGTTTATTTTTAGAATATATTTTATCTTGTATTTATAACAAATTAATTTATAATATATTGTTAACAATAACATTTTTTGTTTGCTTTATTTTTTGCAAGTTTAAAATTTTACCCAATCCTAACAAAGATAAAATTTTGCTAAAATCTTACTTAACAACTGCTTATTTATTAAAATAATCAGTTGTTAAGTAATTTATTTTAGCAGTTAGTTTACTTATAGTCACGTATAGA
>JAHBCN010002911.1:40000-82927 GCA_019359885.1 Listronotus oregonensis
TATTCCCCTTGGAGCCAATAGCATCTGGTATAAATTTGGTGTGGGTCCCATATCTCAATTTTTAGATGAAGAGTTTGAAAATCCTAGCTACGCCAGTGACCTTATTTTAAACTTTAACCAAAAAGCATGACAAATAAAGTACGTTTTTCTGTTTTATGGTTGTAACTAACTTCTTCAAATGTTTTTCTGCCTAAGTTACAGCTCTATATCAAAAGAACGCAGCCACAACATGCTGGCAGACATTGTCTGTGTTTCTTACTATAGAAATCTGAATATAGTTAAGGTTTGCCAAAATACCTGGCGACCTTCTAGGAGTACAAAGTCTCAGCATGGTAAGCCGCGGCCGAACTCGGAAAAACAGAACGAATTCAAATCAGTTTGGCAATGGAAAAAATAAAGATAAAGTAGCGCAAAAGTAATGAGCAAATCTGCATTACTTTTAATATTATTTTCGATCCATTTAAAATGTCCACTTAGCTCGGCAAACGATATAGAAAATTATAATAAAAACACATTTTTAAAGTCTATAACTGTTTTCTTCCAAATTCTAATCATCTTGATCAAGTATTTCCTCGGTCTTAATAGCAGCATAGCCGATCAAGACGCACTACTCCCATCTTTGCATGTAGACTCTTAATTGAATTTGATACATCAGATTTTTAAGTCGGGTCACCACCCCTTGGTTCTTATTGAGTTGTATAACTAGACTTTTTCAACGACCATACATCTTTGATGGTTGACTTTTAAGTCAGTGATACTTCATACGCAGGGCCAAATTTAACTTTTTGCCGCCCATAGGCTAGTATATTTTTGCCGCCCCAATATGTCTATATTTTTTGGATATCAGAACAAAAAATTTAGCATAAAAGAATGTAAACTTTACTAGTAATTCTTATAAAAATTTAATTAACAAATTTAACAAAAGTAAAGCACAAAAAAATTAAATAACACTTCTTTAAAACAAACAAATTACATCACAAAAAAAACAAAATATAATTTAAAATGGTAAAACAAATAAGTCTTTTTTTGACCTATGTTCTATATAATTATAGGCAAAACCCTATACTAACATTTTTTCTGCAAAATCATTAATAGCCCAATCAAATTGTTATTCAAAATAGGGCCCAAGTAACCATGAAATAGGCTATTTAGTTTGATTGTTTTAATTGGTCTATTAGAGTGCTAATAACAGTAATCTGTGGTTTCCCACCAAAATTTTTGATGGGAGAACTATTAACAGCCCAAAAACCACGATTTTTTTCGACTTTTTTCAGTTTTTTTGATATATCTCGTAATAATTTCCAAACATATTGGACACTCAATTGCTACTTTTTTTAAACTATATTTCTATTAACTGTCTTCTTAGATCTTTTTCTGTATCCTTTAGGCATAATGTGTACTTATAAATTTTAAACTGAGGGGCATTTCACGTGAAGTGGACAGGGAAAAAAAAGTGAAGTTCTGAAATTTATTCATATTTGGCTTAATTTACTCTAGTAGGTATGAATGTGGAACACAATATTTTTTTGTATTATGTTTATTTGTCAAGTTATTGGCTTCTAAAGAATTGTCCTTATTAAAATTCGTATTTTTTGGAAATAGTTTTTCGAATTAAACAAATTTATTTTAAAATAATAAACATGGCGACTTAAATAGAAAATTTACTGTTTTTTTTAATACAAAATAAAAAACAGATTTTTTATATTTTTTTAATATACAAAACCGGAAATAAACTTTTCAAATCAAGATTTTAGTAACTTCGACCAATTTTTTATTTTTTTTTTAAATTTTAAAATATAGTCCAAAGTACATCTATAATACACCAAAAGTTTCAAAATGGGATCTGCAATAGGTTAGGAGATAAATAAATTTAAGTACATCCGTGTCGCACTGAGCGTTGTACTCTAGCTTCCTTAGGTTGACCTGTTTGCGCCATATCACACTAAAACGATGCAATATTTATATTTACTATTCTATTTAAGCGTAATTAAAGCTCTAAGGATGTTGTCGGGTATTTATTCAAATTAAAATAGTACTTATTAAACAAAAATATTAATAGAAAGCACTAGTCTAACAAAAATTTGAAATAAATAATAAAAGCTACTTCCAACGAACTCAAGGCCCTTGGTTCGTTCACTCAACGCCATCTCTTACATACTAGAAGTGTTAAAATAGCAAATTTAAGTTTTATATTAGAAATTGACTGGTTTACCCAAAAAAAACTTAGTAAAGGAGGTAAGTTTTTATTTATTTAAAAACTTTTACAATTTTAAAATCTTCGCTAGAACTGGTTCTTTTTACCAAAAGGCTTTCGGTTGTTGGAATAAAGGCGTGCAACTTTTTTTGTTCCAGAAATGGTGATTGCTAAATCGAATCGGGGCTGTAAAGAAATTTTTTGACGTTGAATATTGTCTTTGGAGCAGTAGTAAATGGCTGTCTGTTTTAAAGGTGATTTTGCCCATTCGTATAATCGCATTGGTGTAACGATTGCGTTACTTGCAGGCAACTGTAGGCTTGCACGCTTAAATAGGATAGTAAATATAAATATTGCAGCGTTTTAGTGTGATATCGTGCAAACAGGTCGACCTAAGGAAGCTAGATTACGTCGCTCAGTGCGATACGTATGTACTTTAATTTATTTATCTCCTAAACTATTGCAGATCCCATTTTGAAACTTATGGTGTATTATTAATGTACTTTGGACTATATTTTAAAATTAAAAAAAATACAAAAATTGTTCGAAGTTACTAAAATCTTGATTTAAAAAGTTTACTTCCGGTTTTGTATATTAAAAAAATATAAAAATCTTTTTATTTTGTATTTAAAAAGAACAGTAAATTTTCTATTTAAGTCGCCATGACTAATATTTTAAAATAAATTTGTTTAATTCGAAAAATATTTCCAAAAAATACGAATTTCAATAAGGACAATTTCTTTAGAAGTCAATAACTTGACAAATAAACATAATACAAAAAATATTGTGTGTCCACATTCATACCTACTAGAGGTACAATTAAGCCAAATATGAATAAATTTCAGAACTTCACTTTTTTTTCCCTGTCCACTTCACGTGCCCCCTGAGTCAAAATTTTGCTTCCTTCACACATGAATTTATGCGCAAAAGTAAATAATAAAAGAGGGGATAGAGTGGTTAGAATGTGGTACATAAGATGACGTGGATAGAATGTGAATGATCGGAGGAAGCGTTTAGAATGTGATTGAAAGAGGAGGTGGTTAGAATGTAAATGACGGAGGAGGAGGAGGAGTCACTCTCACCTATTCACTGCTGGCGATGCCAGAAGTTTTTTTTATAAAAATAATTTTGGTTCTTTCACCAGGATTAAAGTGGTCCCATCTTGAAGAGTATAAAAATGGGAATTTTTAGCAATACTCAACCAGGAGTATTTTACTATATATCTATAAAATTATTTTACATAGGTGGTGAGAATTCTAAAGCGAAGCATTAAAGATAATATTATTTTTATTATTCGTATTCTAATTAATGCTAGATTTTGACAGAATATTGAATTTTTGTATTTTGACATTTCAGGTACTAATTGTTTTTAGTTTAAATGGCAATTTTTTCATATAAATAAAATTAAATCTGTTGTTGTAAAAATAAATATGAAATTATTTTAATTGAAACGTATCGAAAAAAATAAAATGCTTTTAAAAACGAACGATAAGGATAATGTCCCATAAGGAAAATAATAATCTTATAACTGATAATCCTTTTATTCTGTTCTTTTTTAAAGAACATTAAATTTTCTACAATTTTCATTAACTAAAGTCCCGTCTAACTTTAACAGCAAGCGAGCTACAGCCCGTCAAAAATTGTCTATTTTTGCCAACATTGCAAAAAATCGCCAAATTCTCTTATTAACTCCTTTATATTTCTTTATAACTCGTTCAAAGTATTATAAAAATCATAAAATTGATTATGGTTGAAAATGGTTGATTTAAAAAAAGCTCTAGATTTGGTTTTTAGAGCGGAGAAGTGAAGGAGGGAGGGTCGTAGGTAGGAGGAAGGGGTGACGCACAGTTTTACGATCTTATGGTATGACGGGACAAAAATCATAACTTTGATTACACCAAATGCAATTCAAAAACAAAAATAAATTGTTATCTACAGCCCGTCGCTTATACTTTCTAAGGGGTTTTTAAAGTTTTGGTGCCACGACTGGGGTATATAGTGTGTCCCTAAAATAACCCATAAATGCATTTAAAATTCGGGTGTTTTTTCTTAAAAAAACGCTTGGATCTGTCGATTTTTTATTTTGGTTGAGGTTTTTGGCATGATAATTTCATGTATACAGTGTGACCGAAATACAACAGAGATTACTTAATTTTTTAAAATTGAAAAATAAAGCATATTAATATAAGTAAATAAATTTTATTATAAAACCATTTAATGTAAAAACCAATTCATAAAATTTGCTATAGCTTGCAAAACAAAAATTAATCATGAATAAAATTTCTGAATTCTGAATTAGAACTACTTGATTCTTCAATTAAATTTAAGTTACGAAAAATCTAAAGAAATAGGGAAATCCACAGGATTTTTAATAAACATATACTTTTCTAACCGAAAATCAAATTCGAAAGAGTTTTCCTTAGATTTAAATTTTCTATAGCTAGCTAAATGGGGATCGGATGTTAACAAAAGCGTTCTAATCATTTCAGTATATTTAATCGAATTTTTCGACATTCCTTATGTCTTGCTTCCAAAGCATCCTTTAAAAGCTGACCAACTGGTAAGTCAAAAAATTGGATTATAACACCCCCGTAAACTAATACCTTATGAACTGTACTGGGCATATAGTACCAATAATACAATGATAAATATAATGTTCTTGCCTGATATAATAAAAGTTTTAATTCATTTCTATTAATTTTATAGCCAGATGCTATGATTTTTAAAATTAAACAAACATTTTCAATTAATTCACAATTTACTCTTGTGATTTCCGCACTTATTTGTGGGTTATGGAAAAAACGCCTGGCAGTATTTCCATCATTTGTGGGCCCATACCCAGGCTTAGGCTTATCAATTATTAGACTCATTCTAGATTAAAGTTCATTTTGGATTCTTTCTTTGTTGTTTTCAAATGGTTTTTTATTTTCTTCGCCTTTGACTTGCTAACTTTTAATTTGTAATCGATATATGTACAGCAGGCTCTCAAAAAACGTATTTAACAATGTAAACTTGACAAACTAATATATTTAAAACACTTTATTTGAAACACTTCCATCAAACATGGTAAATAGCATTTCATATGGAATTACCTTCACAGATAAGTTCATAAAGTTTTAATGCGTTTATTGATGTGTTGATAAGATGTTCCCCAAAAATAGACAATTTTTGAGGGGCTGTAGCTTGCTTGCTGTAAAAGTTAGACAGGACTTTAGTTAATAAAAACTGTAGGAAATTTAATGTTCTTTAAAAAAGTGTAAAATAAAAAAATTGATGGGACCATTAGTTTCCGAGATAAATAGAGAAAACTGAAAAAAATCCAAAAATTCGTTGTTTTTGGGCTGTCAAAAGTTCTCCCATCAAAATTTTTGGTGGAAAACCACAGATTACTGTTATTAGCACCCTAATGGACCAATTGAAACAATAAAACTAAATAGCCTATTTCATGCTTGCTACAATGTTCTATTTGATTGGGCTATAATTATATCATTAAAATATGCGATTACATTTTTTAAAAATTAATCGTAAACTTGCTGCCCATAATATTTGCCGCCCTGGGCTTCAGCCTACTCAGCCTATCAATACACCCCTGTTCATACGGTCATTTTCTTTTTGTACCTTTTGAAGCTCTTGAAGCTGTTTACTAAGTTAACTTACTAGGTAGAAGATCATCCAGTAAGAATGTATACTGTACGAAATCCAAATTAGAGGCGATCTTCACCCATCTGCCAATCTGTTAATTTTTTTTTCAAATATAATAAGTAAATAAAAGTATCACTTATGCTTATGGGTTGCTTAAAAAATTATGGTCAAGGCTATAATACATTAAAAAAAAAAAATAAAACATTTTTGATACTCCCCGTAGAATCTCAGTTCTTATTATTTTATTCTACATGACAGTACTAATTTGCTATTAATTTGTTTTTTAATTTCATAAATAAAAATTTTAATAACTTTTTTTAGTTTTAAAAGGTCTTGGTGCATAAGGGGGTAATCGGCCTTTTCACTTTTTGAAATCTCAACCAGCTAGGCTTGTTGAGAATAAAAAAACGTGCTTTTTCGTGTTTTTTTTTTCTTACTTACGTAGGTGCTTTAGATAGTGTTTTATTGGATCATAAAGATTTTTCGTTTTTTCCTAATATCTTAGCCGCATTAAAAGATTTTTGTAGTTTTGCTTCCGCCAAATTAAAGGTCTTCGAAGCGCGAATGAAGCACATTTTTTATTTATTTTGGCAGGACATTTAATTTTTTTAGGCTTTAAAATTTTTTAATAATTTTGTTTAAAAAAACCTATTGATCCATGTTATGATTAAAAAAATATATATGTAATGTGGCTTTAGTAGATCTATCTTTATAAAATTTATTATAATTTTTGAAAGGGTGATTGAGGGTGAAAAAATTTAAAATCTATTTTTGTTTCGATATTTTTTTTAGAAAAAACTTTCAATTTAATTTTTTTTATTTTTGTGAAGAACACGCTGATCAAAAGTCTTTACGGACACAAAACCTGAAAACCCCTCAACCCCCAAAATCACCCTTAAAAGTCACTGGGGATTTTTCTTACGGGAAATGAGTTTCGGCCATTTGTTTTCAAATTTTGCATAATGATAGTTCTTAACACGCTGATCAAAAGTCTCTACGGGCACAAAACCCGAAAACTCTCCCAACCCTTCCAAAATCACACTCGAAGGTCACTGGGGATTTTTCTTATGGAAAATGACCTTTTTAGGAATTTCTAAAGGCCTTATTTAATAAGCTAAACAAAACAAAAATTAGTAATATATTAGCACTGTCATGTAGAATAAAAAAAATATGTAATTGACATTATGCATATAATTTCCAATTTTTTTAAATTAATCATAGCCTTGAACATATTATTTTTTAGGCAATCCATTGGCGATACTTTTATTTACATATTATATTTGATAAAAAATAGGTTTCATGCAGTTGGCAGACGAGTAAGGTCGTTCTTAATTCGAAACTTAGACTATAAAAGGCACAACTTCACTCCGAAAATAACTTTGTCGAGTATATTCTCAGTTTTTCCTAAATTTTAAATTGATATTGGTCAGTCTAGTGTTCATTTGTCCAAATATACTTAAGTGACATAGAAAATGCAACACCGAGTGAAGTGCTGTAATTTTAAGCATAGTTTTACAATTTTTAGGTCTACTGATAAATAGAAAGTGATTAAAATTTAAACTTGAAATATCGCACAATAGCTGAGGTATCCCACCTTAATGTTAATAATGTGTCGAAGCTTCTCTGTTCGTTACACATTTTTTAAGTCGTCGCGGCATTGATTGGATTAGGTGATTGATGTCTTCTTGATGTATTTTATCTCAGGCCATCTGAATTCATAGAGCCTCCAATGTTTGTGGAGAGTGCAGTGAATTTCGCAACCTTCTTCCCATCATACTTCATACATGTTCGATGGGGAAAAAGTCTGGAGATTGAGGAGGCCACTTAAGCAGATTTACACCGGGCGCTTTTAAAAAGTCTAAACTAAATGTTTCCAAAGAGGGAAGCAGATGTCGTTGTAAAACTTCGTCGATATAGCGCTGGGCAGTTATGCTACCTCGAATGAACACTAATCGTGACCTGCTGCCGTAAGCAATGGCACCCCACACCATAACACCCACAGTGCGATGAATATGCCGTTTGATGAAAAATTGGACGTTCCGTCCTTCACCACGTCTCCTCCTTACTCTTACACGGCCATCATGTGTGCCCAAACAAAATCTGGACCCATCGCTGAACACGAGTGAGTTCCATTCCATATTCCATTTAAGTCTCTCCCTACTCCATACCAATTGTTGCCGACGATGGATGATGTGGGGTCAGAGGTAGTACAAGATGGGGACGATATGCAAACAGTCCAAAAAAACCTTATTCGGCGATAACCTGCTGATTGTTATTGCCCTTCCGACAGCATCAAACCACTGGTTCGCAACTGCCCTTGTTGTGGAAAATCGATCTCTAAGTGATAGTTGCCTCAAATAATCTTTCTGTCGCTCTGTAGTCTGTCTTTGGCATGCAGTACCTCTAACTCGCCGATTTCGGCCTTCTTGGAACCTCGCTCGACAACATCTCATTACAGTAGCTTCATTTCGATTCACCCTATTAGCGATTTCTCTAAAAGAAAACCCGGCTTCACGTAACCCGATTATGCGACCCCTCTCAAACTCGGAAAGTTAAGTAAAATTAACGCGTCTGCGAACTCTAGGCATGAAAATACAGGGAAACAATAATGAAATGGAACCAAACAAGTCCAACACAGAAAAATCACTGAATATTAAATAAACATGTTCATATTTTTCGAAACCTAATATGACAAAAAAGGCCTTTAAAAAAGTACTCTAACTAATTCTGCCTCGGTTTGGTTAAGGACTTTTTGTCGTATTTCCAATAATAAGGGTGGGGGAAGATGATAAATAATGAAGATGATGAATAATAATATTCAAACAGCTCTATCTCCCACATCTTTTATCGAAAGTGGTTTAGGTTTTTAAATGTCGTTCTTTTCAGTGTCGGCTAGTTTGTAGTTAACCAACTAGAGTGGGCGTTGTTTAAGGAAATCCCCGTTTTTCGCGATTTTCTCAAGAAAGTTAAATACGGTAATAAAATTTTTTATTGTATGTTTAGAAGAGGAAAAAATACCTACACTGTGGCAAAAACCGCGTTTTGATATCTGCATTTGTTTTCGAGTTATTTCAAACTTACCTGTTTTTCAATTGGTGTCGTCTAGTTAGTAGTTCACGAGCTAGAGGGCGTTGTTTAAGGAAAACTCGGATTTCCTCGAGAAAGTTAAATACTACGATATATTTTTTTATTGAAGGTTTAGAAGTGAAAAAACATTGCTACACTTGGGCGAACACCGCGTTTCGATATCTGCATTCGTTTTCGAGTTATTTCAAAGTAACCTGTTTTTCAGTCTAAACGACATTTTTTCTAAAAAATTGCATTTTTATATATACATATTAGCATATTTGTATTGATCTATATGTGACAACCGTATGATTATGTAACTAGCAAGGTCATCATTTTATTAGTAGTATAATAACATAAATATTACTCATGTAAATAAATCATGGTACAACATCACGAAATGACCTACACTAATTTGTATAAATTGTGCATTCTGAAATTAATAAAACCAGTATTGTACAGTTGTTAAAACGTATTTGACTCAACCTAGGAAACTAGGGAATAAAAGGATTAGGAGAACCCCCCTAATTCCTTTTATATAAATAATATATTTCTAAGTGAAAAAATAATAACTGTGGAGTAAAAAAAAATACTGAAAACTGTTTTAAAGTTTATATGGTATTCACTAGAGAACATAATGAACAACCGAAAACAAAAATGCCGTGATTGGGGCATTTATTAACTCTCATTTTAATATTAGTCAAGTAGGTTTGAAAATAAAACAAGAACAAAAGATTAATAAACGGCATGACTTATTTAGGTTGACAGTAATCAGTTCCATTTTAATTTGTAATTAAATAAACTGCCAGCATAGTATATGCTACTTCATTTGAAAATCTTATTTTATATGCAGATTAGATTCTAATAAGGCAACAGCTATTTAAAAAATGGATTGGAACTGACAACCACCTGACAACTGTCAAGTTAAATAGTAATGTGGTTTTCCAATTATTTGTTCTTGTTTTTATTTCTAAGCCTACCTGACTAATATTTAAGTTAGAGTTAATAAATGCACCAATAACGACATTTTCATGTTTTTGATTGTTCATTATTTTCTCTAGTGGATACAATACAAACTTTAAAATTGTGTCTAGTATGTTTTCTTTTACTCTACAGTAATAATTCTTTTACTTTTTAACCAATATATTAATTATCATTTGAAAAACAGGTTAGTTTGAAATAACTCGAAAACGAATGCAGACATCAAAACGCGGCCAGAGTGTAGGTATTTTTTTCTCTTCTAAATCTACAATAAAAAATCATATCGTAGTATTTAGCTTTCTTGAAAATATCTAAAAAAAAACAAGTTTTCCTTAAACAACGCCCTCTAGTTGGTTAACTACAAATTAGCCGACACCGAAAAGGATGACATACAAAAGAGCTTTTTTCAAACGAGCACCCTCTTGAACTTTCGATAAAAAATGTGGGAGATAGAGCTACTTAAAAGTTGAATTATTTATCATCTTCCTCCACCCATATTATTGAAAATACGACTGCATCAAACTAATGCAGAATTGATTAGAGTTTTTGTTGTTGTTACCAAAATTGTACCTAATACTGGCGAGTTTTGGAGAAAAAGTAGGTTTTTTAATTTACCGTTGCGGTTGCGCCATCTCGCGGCAGTTTTAGAAACTTAAAAATAATTTCCAGCTATTTCTCTTACCACTTTTACTAAAAATATTTTTGCCCAACGCTGTGCCATCAATCTTTTCCGAGAATACAGCCGACGTCCTTTCTTACTTGGACGCCCGGTACACTATTTTACACTTTTTTTATATAAGCGCCCTTATGGAAGGTGTATCTTAGGAATTCTTGGAAAAAATGCTTAAATAGTGGAAAATATTACTGAATAACAAACATACCTCGTATTTAAATAGCTTCATTTTTATCCACAGATAACTTTCAGTTACCATGTTTAACAGATGTAGAGGCAGTATAACGCTAATTATTTGAAGTCATGATGAAAGCTTTTTATGTGAACAATTTGTCCATTTAATTGAATACTCAACTTCACACGGCTTTGTGATGGACCAAGAAATTAATGAAGAAATGCTTTTTGCGAGAGCTTAAAAAACACACACTTAACGCGAATTTAGAGGGCGTGTCAATATTCAATCTTTTATAAGGTTATTGTATGTAAAGGGTGAATTCATTATAGCCACATTTGGGCTCTATCCCAATTTGTATAGGCCCTTTCAAAAAAATGCTCCTAGGGTAATTTACTGTGTTATTTTTATAATTTGGTAGTTAAAAATTTAAGTACCAGATTGTACCAATCTTTTGAATTCAAATTCATGATGCAAATAAAGAAATCACGATTAAATTACTTATGCACCGTTTTCATAATCAGATTATGGTTTTAGTGTGTGGTATGTTTTTTTTAATAATTTCTGTTAATTGTAATCGTAAATTATATTTGACTTTAAACTGTGTAGTGTCTAAATGAGTGTTATTTCAGAAATTGTAATAATTACAAATGTATTCTTTATACTCCAATCATTATAACAAAATAAAAGGTCATATTTGTAATTGATTTTAACAGATATCTGACTGCGCCATGACTTCCGGAATAACCAGAGAAATAGAAGGATGGAGAAAGCGCTTCAACCACTGCGCATCCAATTTTACGAGGACGGCATGTAAGCCGCCATGGTTGCTTCTACTTGTCAAATCAAAATTGACATTTGACATAACAAAGTTTTGTTTTCTTTGTTGTTTTTATGGAATAAAAAAGGGTTGTCATATAAACAATCTTTTTTCGTAAATGTTTTGTTTACTTCTTGGATTAGATTTGGCTTACTATCTTTCGTTTTGTTTTAGTTTAGTGTTCCATTTATAATGCTTTAATTTAGTTTAATAAACTATGTATTGTTGCGTGAGATTGTGTTCCAATTCTAGAAGATATGGTACAAAAGAAGATATTATTTTCGTTTGTAAGTACCCCATTTTATATAGTGAAAATATTTTATTCTGTAAATACAAACCTAGAAAAATTAAAGCTAAAATAGTTTAATTGTAATTTTTTAAGATAACATACATTTTAATAGTTTAGGTCTCTTGATTTTTGCATACTTGCAGGCGCAACAAAATTTACATGTAATATTTTAATTTTAGATTTCCAAAAGATGAAGTTTTGGTTAAAAAATGCTTGAGTGTACTGCAAATAAACAATTGGTCAGCTAGCAGATACATTTGTTCAAAACAGTTCCTGGATAGTGAACATATAGGACAAGGAAAGATTTTAAGACAAAATGTTATACCTTTGCTTTTTGTGGATGGCATTTCCACCCAAGTACCCACCAATTATCACCAATTCCATGGCGAAACACAATAAAACCTATTAATAAAAAAATATTGTTTTATTGTTAACCCAACAATTTAAGCCTTTTTTGTCAAACTAACCTACCTAAGTGTAAGAATGGTACTTTTTTATTCCTCAGAGGGAGAGTGTGAACTTGCCCATGATTGTGTCTATGTAACTCTATTATTACGGTATCTTAGTATTGGCAATTGCCACATATTAATCATTTAAATTGTCTCCGCAGCAGCCTAAATTTAAACTAATTCTAATTTTGAAATAATTTGTTCATTTAGAATTTGTGTTTCTGATCTACGGTATTTAAACATCGATAAAAATTCTCTTAAATTATACAATACAATAGGATAAGTTTAACGGAAATCGAAAATCAATCAAATCAAATCAAATTTATTATGTAAATACAAAATCATTGCTTACATTCGTCAATAAAAATAAGAGTTTGTCAAATAGGCATACAAATATTAAAATAATAAAAGGTAATTACAATTTTTTAAAAAGAAAGCCAAACAAAACATACAAAACAAATATGCATTAATTAAAACATAAAATCCAAAATATCTTTCAAAACAATGTAAAGGTATATCCAATAAATTACAGTTAAGGACAGAAAGAACAAAGAACAGAGAGACATCACATTGGAAACATATTAAAATCATATTTAAAATATTGTCTGTGCTGTAGAAGGCATTTTTTATTAAAAACGTTTTTATTTTCTTTTTTAAATTTCTGGAGATTCAAGTTTTTGACTCTCTGTGGCAACAAGTTATACAACTTTATCGCCATGGAAATATATGTACGCAATTTTACCATAACTGTCAAAAAAACCTATTCCCCACTAAAAATGATTTTAAAAAATTTGGGGAAATAAGCTACAAAGGCAAGGACTAAGTCTGGTTGAATTCTGAAAACTAAAAAATAGGTTTATAGGTATTGAAAGAGTCTCATAAAAAAAAGACATGTGAATGGCAACCGACCTGAGCATTGTTTAAAAAGGTATAAGCCTAAACAAAACGAGTGGCATAAGTTAAGAGGTTAGTATAATCATAGTGCATATAAAAATTAATATATGGCATGTAATTTTTTTTAAATATATAGGACCTTCCTTTTATAATTTTCATAGTAAGGAAAAAACTCACACTTATGATCACCTGCTTAAGATGATATAAGATTATAAATATTTTTAAACAACCATTTTATAAAATAAAAGTTTTCCATTGGGCCAACTACAAGTATTAGCCAGTGTCAGTAAATTTACTTCTTAATGCAAAAACAAAACATTTGACATAAAATACAGTGTAGTAATAAAACACTTCTTTACTGATTATTTATTTTATTTAATAAAATGCCATTTATCCATATTACATGTTCTCGCTGTGAAGTTCTTTAGGAAGCCTTTTATATTGTATGCATTTTTGCTATATTCTCTTATTGTAACTTTAGGTCTGGTTGTTATTCAGAATTAGTTTACACTTTTTGTACACACCAAATTCTGAAATACACCTTCGATAAGAGCACTTACATAAAAAAAACTGT
Source organism: Listronotus oregonensis (assembly GCA_019359885.1). Lineage (NCBI taxonomy): Eukaryota > Metazoa > Arthropoda > Insecta > Coleoptera > Curculionidae > Listronotus > Listronotus oregonensis. The sequence continues at coordinate 53,755 of JAHBCN010002911.1, forward strand.
GAAATACTGTACACTAATTTTGAATAACAGAGGCCTCTTTTGACATTTAAAGAATCCATTAAAAAGATATGTTTACTTTGGCACTGCAGTTGCTTGCTTGCTTGTCTGGTTTATGGCTTTGCTGCAAGGCAATCGCCAGAGGCACTGCAGTTATTGGATAAAATTATTAAAGCTTCTTTGGGTAAACAAGTTTTTATTTTGATTTAAGCAATTCCATTTATGGTTCCTTTAAAAAAATTACTGCCAAGTCACCTGGATCTTCTTGCCATTTTCATTAAAACCCTGTAATATATATTATATGCATATTTATAACGTATTCTACTTTCTTTATCCTTACTAAACAATTTAAAAGCACATTTATATGTTGGATTTCAATATTCTGAGCTTTTTTTGCAAGAAAAAAATCTTTTAACCCATAAATATTTTGGAATTCATACAAATAATTGACCTCCATAGTATACTGTTTAATAATGGTACATGTTTTCATCTTAAAATTTTCATTTTGTTCATAAAACGTAATATTATTCATCCAAAACCATTTTAATTAAATTTTTGTTTACAAACAAGATTATGACATGACGAGCACAAATGATGACAAATGACAAGCGAAAGCAACCATGGCGGCGCCCTATATTAGACTTTTCGCGCAGATTGAAGCGCTTTCTCCTCTTCTCTATTTCTCTGGGAATAACCTGTAAATTACTAAAATCAAAAATCCAACCAATTTTTTTTTCAGGTAATTTTTTTAAACAATAATTATAAAAAAGGGCTTTTTTCGTTTTTTTTTTCAATATAACCAAAAGTACTGGCTATATCACTTTACTCATAAAAGACCGTTTGTAGAGAATTTAAAAACCTACAAATGGTTTGTAAAAAATCCCGATCCGACCATTTTTCACCAAGAAAAGTCAAGAAAACAGACCTTTTTTCACAAATTCGTATCTCCGTTAATTTTCAATATTAAGGGCTTATTTTTTGGAAAATGATAGTCGATAACATATACTTTGAGCTGCCGGAAGATGAAAATTGTCGCATTTATAGTTTTTATTCAATCCCACTATAAAGAAATTAGGCCCTTATCTTGCTTGTCGTGAATATTAGGCAAATGGTCCAATTTGAATTTTTAAAACGGCTTTTTAACGTTGAGATTAAAAGCTACAAATTGCATATCTCACATTTTCATAAAGTTTGGAGAACATTGATAAAAATGCTTGTGAACCTAGCGCGTCGAGCGAAAATTCGCGACCGAGACGTAAAGGGGGCACCCAACAGCGAAGGAGAAGCGAAAGACGGGCTGCGTGCATCAAAAAATCAGCCCTTAATATTGAAAATTAACGGAGATACGAATATTTGTCTGTTTTAAGCGTTTTTCCGGCTTTTCTCGGTGAAAAATGGTCGGATCGGGATTTTTCAAAAACAATTTTGTAGGTGTTTGAATTCTCTACAAACGGCGAGTAAGGTGATATAGCCAGTACTTTTTGTTATATCCAAAAAAAAAAACGAAAAATAGGCCCTTTTTTAATAATTAAAGTTTAAAAAAACTGCCTAAAAAAATTGGTTGGATTTTTGATTTTAGTAGTCTACAGGTTATTTTGCAAGTCATGGCGCAGTCAGATATCTGTTAACATTAATTACAAAAAAAATGATTGGACTATTATTAGATCATGTCTGCTATTTGTGACACTTACCACCCACCGCTGTGTTCGCACGTCGTTGTCGTGGTTGGGCCCAGTAGGTTCTTTTGGAACATGCGCTGGAGTTGCTGGTTATTTGCAGCTCTTATTGCTAGCGTATGGAACGGGATCCCAAGCTAAGACAAACACAGGGCTTAACTCAAGGTGTTAGCATACCGTGTTGATGAGTGAATGACATCCTGTGCCTTAAACAGGTGTCTCCAACGGTGCCTCTGAGATACGGGTGACCTCTCAGAGTATTAATATAATATATTTAACCTTACTGCGGAAATGCGGGGCTCTGCCGTGGTGGACTATTACTTCCCTAGCTCCAAACAGAAAGCGGACAGAACCGCTTTCATAGAAAAAAAGTGACAAGGGTGCGCTGACCGAAACGGATAAATCAAATGAGAGGTGCCACCCAAAGTCACAAGCGGACAAAGGTGCGCCGACCGAAACGGGTGAATCCGTTTCGAAAGGTGCCCCTGAAGTCATAGGTGCTTGTTTTACTGGGAAGGGCTAATCCATCACGAACAAACAGGTGCTTAGAAAGGGATCCTTGAATCCAAACAGAAGGCGGACAGAACCACTTTTGAAGGGAAAAGGGTTTCCTGGCTTTAAACAGAAAGCGGATAGGACCGTTTTTATAGGGAAAGGCCGAAGATACGGCCTTAGAAGAAACAACTGGTTCCTGTAACAAGGGCCTGGTAGCTACCCACGTCACTAGACCGGGAGAGGAGGGCATGACGGATCTAATCGTCTGCTCGTCATACTTTCCAGGAGAGTGGGACACCAAAACACATATTGTGCTCAGGTCCGGTAGCGACACGAGTAAGAGGAGATGTAAGAACTCTCTCTCCCAATCTGATATCGAATTCATAACAAGTCTGATCCTATTGGGAGAAATATAAAATGGTTTGAGCCACAATAGACCGAACGGTCGCAGTGGGGGGCGTAAAAAGTCCACTCACTTTAAACCTACCTACCTACCTACCATAGAAAAAAAGAACCAATCATACCCAGTATGCCCTTTTAAATAGTGTATAATGATTATACGCAAACCATTTATGATTAGGTTTTAATAAGTTTTACGGGATGACTGCGTTTAGTTCTGGTTAGAACTAGAAAATAGGCCTGGAAAGTACAAAAATAGTTTATTATTATAGAATAATTTATACTTAATATGCCATCTAAACCAAACAACATTTGATGAAAAAAAATATGACCCAAAATTATCGGCACACGTGTAGGTCTGTCTGTTTCAACGAATATACAGGGTTGTGATTTAATAACGGATAAATTCAATAAAAGAGGAGGTATTTCTTTTTCGAAAAAATCCTTGGAAACGTCGATTTTATTTTTAGATCAGGCATATTTTGACATCAAATGTAGATATACAGGGTGTCGCAAGAAAGTCTGACAGGAAAAATATTTTTTTCTTAAATGGAACCCCCTGTATATTTTAGCACTTTCGGATTCTCCGTAAAATTCTGGACATGTTTTATGTATAATGTCATATACCTATCTTTAACTGTTTACGAAATAATTACTTTTAAATAATAATTATAATACTTTGTTTCAACATAAATTGATTAATAATTACATTCCACATTTTTGAAATTTATTTTATCAAATGCTAGAAGTGGCCGCCATTAAGAGCTCTGCAGCACCCCAGGCGATCGTTAAATTCTTGCTGTACATTTTCAACTGTGTCTGGAGAAATATTCTTAATCAAGCGTGTGTGGCTTATCTTTTTATACTTGATTTTTGACATAACCCCCAAGAAAGTAGTCCAATGGATTAAGGTCGGGTGATCTAGGTGGCCACTCTATTGATCAACGTCTGCCTATCCACCGATTGGAGCAGAATTTTTTTTAATAATTGACACTTATTTCAAGTCTATGTCAAATATTCACAAAGAAGGTGTATAGGTAATCGAAATGACTGGTTATAAATGGTTCATACTGATTTGAGATGCCCTTAATGGCGGCCACTTCCAGCATTTGATAAAACAAATTTCAAATATGTGGAATGTAATTAATCAATTTATGTTTATTATTTAAACGTAATTACTTAGTGAATAGTTGACGATAGGTATATAACATTATACATAAAGATGTCCAGAATTTTCCGGAGAATCCGAAAATGCAAAAATATACAAGGGGTTCCATTTAAGAAAAAATATTTTCCTGTCAAACTTTCTTGCGTCACCCTGTATATCTACATTTAATGTCAAAATATGCCCGATCCAAAAATAAAATCGACGTGCCGAGGATTTTTCAAAAAATACCTCCCTTATTGAATTTATCCGTTATTAAATCACAACCCTGTATATTAAAGGATGGCTCAGTTCCATTTGACGTACGTTGGAAAATTTGGGGGTAGCGCAGAGTGGGTGTGATATCTCTTAAGTCACATGATCACGTTTTCATAAAACCAATTAAAGACCATGCGAAATATAGACAAGAAAATCCTTATCTAAGATGTGGAAAATGTTATGTCACTAATAAGCTAGCACCTGGCACGTAGTTGGACATAAATTAGAGAGTTAAAAAAAACTCAATATTTTCCATTTTGTCAAAAATGAAACCAGTTCTTGGGTACAAGGCCTGGAACACGCATAGTAGCAATGAGCTGACATCATAGATAGAACAGCATTTCATTCATAAACGCAATCGAGAGCTGCGCCCAACATGGTTTGTGTTTATTATTGGCGATAGAATGGTACAAGCATAGTTTGAACTTACTTGTGAAATGATAATCCAGGAATCATATTCGTCACTTTACACACTTGGCACTGCGTTACCATTTTAATTTATTAAAAGTACTTACACAGAACTAAAATTGAAAGAATGTCACAAAAATAACCCAAAAAAATAACAAGAAACATTTATACTAAAACGCCATATTGGATGTGTCATCCGTCGAGCAAAGCCGAAGGTGGCCGAAGTACAACGACTATTAGTCGTTGGCCGAGGTACGCCTTTACGAAAAATGCACTGTTGTCACGTTGTCGCGCCTTTATTAGTAGCTGTCCAAAAACAAAATAGTATTTTGACATCATTACTTTTCTGTGCAATACTTTATAGTTATAAATATAACAAATATTATTCATAGTTTAAAATACAATAGTAGAGCTTAATTTGATGTAATTTTAAGAATAAATTAAGTAAGATTTAATCATAATATACTATCAAGTAAATAAAACAGAAAGATACTTGGCAGCCATGCTTTACGACAAGATATTATCTGTAGTAACCATTTTCCTGGGTTTTGGTGGATTTTATTGTTTGAGTACGGAAATTTCATTCATCGTTAGGAAGAACCTTAGAATGTGCGTTTATGATACCACGCTTATGCCAAATCGATGCTTTTTCCAGTTAACCTAACAGCTCATTGCATAGTAGGTTCTAGCTCCACTTAAATGAATGTCTACCACACAGATATACTAACATTTTTATTTTTAAGTCTGTTTGGCCCAGTTCGTTATGAACATTTTTTTGCTACTTTTGCTTAAAACCGTTCCTTTATTTCATATATCCATCATATGTCACGTGTTCAATTAGCAGATCATCTGCTGCGAAACCACGAGACAAAATCTGCTCGCTTCGCTCTCCTCCGAGATGTTAATATAGAACTTGGCCTTTGTAATTCAGAAATAGTGTCACATCTTATAAAGTTGATAGAAAATACTAGGAACAGGTACAAGCGTGTAACAGTCCGGAACAGGTATTGATTTTATAAATTACTAGTTACAAAATACCAACCTCACCAGATGCACGAGTCGCGTACGCTCTACCAGCAGTTCGCTGTTCCCTTCGCAGCTTTTCGTGTCACGGTCGGTCCAAGACCAAGTCGGAACGAAATTTTTACTTATTGTTTAAAGTATTCGAGTTGAGGCGAATGGCAAAGCGACTGGATTTATCTTAGGCTCAGATAATGGTCTTCGATCACCCTACATACTTGTTTCCGTACGGTGCAATATGTCTAGTATTATACTACGTGAGTAAAAAGTGTGAAATAGTGTAAAATATTTCTGAATAAAGGCAAACCTTAACAGACATTAGGTCTGTTTGTTATTCAGAAATAGAGTACTCTATTTTACACTTTTTTGTCAATAAACCGTTTGTTATCGTTAGTGCAATTTAGGACTAGGTATTTGGTATGAATTTTGGTGTAAACTAGTTTTCACCTAATTACTCTAACTTTTGAAGTAGTGAAGTTAAATGCATTTTTACTATAAGACTTAAATTGTTTGTTTATAAACATAACCATAAAGCCATTTTTACCTGTGTTTTTACTTTCTGAAATAAGTCTAAAACGCGAATACGGAACTTATTTAAACTCAGTTCCACTTTTTAGCCCTACACTTTTCTACTCTGAACTTGATAGCAAACAGACCTATTAATTATTTTGGTACGTTCATAGCGTCCACTAATAACAAAATTAGGTCTGTTTGTTGTCCAGAAATAGAGTACTCTATTTTACACTTTTTTGTCAATAAACCGTTTGTTATCGTCAGTGTAATTTAGGACTAGGTGTTTAGTATGAATACTGGTGTAAACTAATTTTGACTTATGGCCGGTTGCACCAAAATTATCTTAAGTAGACCTTTATTAAGAGGCTCTTAAAATTAAGGGTAACTTAAATTGTTTTCGCTTTCACCATTAGATTTTTTTGCAACTAACTAAGACTACTTAGAAAGATGGCAACGTTGCATCGTTCTTCTTTTTTATTGTTGGCCTTTACAATGCGAATAATCAGAATTAACTGATATTAGATCTTTCCTTTTCTACTTGTGTGTCATTGAATGATAGCAGTAATCTGATTTGAATCTTTGTAAATAATTAAAACTTTAATTTTTTTCATTTTATTTATAGACATTTTAATACAAAATCAGTAGTTAGTTTGTATTTTTTTTTATAAAATTAATAACAATATGGGGAAAAAAAAATAAAAAGGGCCTTTTTTTCCCAGGGAAAAGGGGTAATTATTTCAAAAAAATAAAAACCCAAAAATACATAAATTTAAAAAAAAAAAATTTTTTTTTTATATGAACAAATTAAATATTCCAATTTACAAAAAAAACTTAAAATTTAAAAATAATACAAACGTCATGTTTAAACTAAAGCTTATCTTCGTTTTCCCTAAGCTGGTTTGGTTTCTTTTAATTTTTAACCCTTTGAAAAGAAGATTATCCATCTCTAAAAACAGTTCTTTAAAAATAACAGAACAATGCCAAAAAAAAAAAAAAAGTAAAAAAACCCCAAAAAAATTCCAAAATTTAAAAATTCATTTTTTTCCATTTTTTTGAAACTAATATACATTATTTATAATATCAAAAAAAACACCATTTTTAAAAGCTTTTTTTTACAAATTTTTTTTATCAAATTAATTTTTAAAACAAACGAAAAATAAAAATAAACAAAATTTTGTAAAATTTCCCTAAATTAAAAAGGGGGATATTGTAAAAAAAAACCCCCTTTTAAAGTTGGGGCAAAAAACCCCCAGCTGGTAAAAATTTTTAAATTAAAAGGGGCGGTTTACATTTTTTGTCAAAAAACGTTTGAGCATATAAAGGGTGTTTGTTAATACTGGTGAAACTAATTTGACTTAATAACGCTAACTCTCAAAGTAGTGAAGTTAGATGGATGTTTACTACAAGACTTAAAGTTGGTTGTTTATAATTATAACCATAAAGCCATTTTTATTTTCTGAAATCAGTCTAAAACGCGTTTGGTATAAAAATCAAATCGGAACTTATTTGCTCTTATTTCCACTTTTTAGTCCTACACTCACCTACTCTGTCCTATTCTAAACTTGATAACAAAGTAACAAACAGACCTATTTTGTCAGGAATTTTTTGCATTCTATGTACATTCGTTTTGCGGAGTAACCCGGATATAGTTATGTCCTTTATAAGTTACATGTAAAAGAGTAAGATATGTATACACCGAACTTAGTGTAGGGTAGGTAGTGCTACCAAGTGAATCTGCCAGGAGTAAAAAAAGGACACGTCAACTTGACAGAAGAATAAAAACACACAGCTGACGACAGCTGATTTCATTACTATTTTTGTAAATAAACAGAAATGTTGGTTTAATTTGTGCAGAATGGAATAGCTAAAATTAACTTTTTAAGTACAATAACTTAGTATTTTTTGTTGTGATATTTATACTGTGAAGTTTTTAGTATTTGGTAAGAGTTCTTTTGTAACATTTTATGAGACCTTAAGATGATATAAATTTTATTTTTAGATATAATTACTTATTTTTTTACAATGAGTGACCAAGGAACTGGTGGTGATTTTAATCCTTGCGAATGTATATGGAACCATGAATTAGCAATGCGACGTCTTCTTAATGTTGTAGGTGTTTATTTTTAATTTGTTGTGTTGGCATATTTTTTGCATGGGGTTAAGTATAAGTATAGCATATTATCAATACTCCGAAGGCCAATGTTATCAACTAGTAATTACTAAATTACCAAAGTAATTTCTGCTTGTATGCATGTACATTTCTATACAAAATATCAATGATAAGTTATTTTATATGATTTTTATTTCTGTAGAATCATTAGTTTATTTACTAGTGTTAATAAAAAAAACATGCTAATAAATAAAAATATGGTAATTATGCAGAAAGTGACCGCAACGCCGATTTTAACGAAATTTGGTATACGGGGGTTTTTTGGGGCGCTGATCACAAATCTGAAAACCTTTTTTGGCAGAAACGTTTCGTTTTTGAGATATTCATTATCAAACTTTAAAATCAAACTAACCTTATTTACACTATTCCTCCTTCTTTTTGTACAGAATTCTTGATTTTTACACTAAATTGGAACTCAATAGTTTATAAACACCTTTTAAAAACTTGTTTTTATATTTATATTTCATTTAATTGTAAACATTCAATTTCGAACGCCGCAACCATGAATACAATAGGAAATTTTTAAGCAAACATGGCAGCACTGTTTGAAAGTCATACTTGGCAATTTAATGGAAAAAAAGTGTAAAATATACATAAAAAAAAGTTTTTAAAAGGTGTTTATAAAATATTGTGTGCCACTTTAGTGTAAAAATCAAGAATTGTGTACAAAAAGAGGGGGGAATATCAAAAACGAAACGTTTCCGCCAAAAAAGGTTTTCAGATTCGTAGTCAGCACCCCAAAAAAAACCCGTATACCAAATTTCGTTAAAATAGGCGTTGCGGCCACTTTCTGCATTATTACCAAAAATATTAATACATCATTAAACCTTAGGTTTGTAGATTCTAGAATACTGCTGCTTGTCGCTTGTACCACTCTCCAGAGGTATTAAATTATCTTTTTAATGGATATTTAGATACGACAACTTTTCATTTAAAATGCTTTTAAATCTTGAAGTCATAAATTGACATCTTAAGAAACAGGACTTATATTGAGACCTGTATTTAAGTCTTTTACTCATGGAGTTGACAGATTGACTGCTTATACAGGGTGTTACTTAATGGTATGTCATAATTTGAAGGAGGCATTCCTGGATCGATTTTAAGTCGAAAATTTCATATAAACGTGGGCCCTAAAATGCTTAGTTATTAAGATACAGGGTGTTAAAGTTTTATTTTTATTTTCACTTTTTAATACATTTTTCAAAGACGGTTTGAGATATTGAACTGAATTTTGGCACAGGATATTATGGCATAAAAACACACTTTTCAGATGTTCATTTAATTTTTTTTTCAACCAGTGGCGTAGCTATGACGAATTTTCAAAACAATTTTACAAAAAAATACTACGCCATTGACTTGGGAAAAAAATTATGGTTTTATAATAATTATCAATCAATTATAAACAAAAATCCCTCTTTCATTTTTGCCGTAAAACTTACCGTTTGGGAGAAATCGTTAATTAAAAAAATGTCTTATGTACCCAAATTGCATCTTGAAAAATTATTATTGAAATAAATCAAGTTAGCTTTGCTCGTTGCCAGCGATTGTTGTTTTGTTGTTGTAAACATTATGACACTGACGTTAATTATCATTCTTGATTGTGTTAAACTTTTATTTTCAATTTTAAATACATTTTTCAAATATTTATTTTTAAACTATTTTCTTACAAACTAGTGAACAAAAAGCAATAACAATTAAATACAATACATACATAATTTACAAAAATGTTGGAAATGACCACCTCTCGCCTCTATGCAGGCTTCTGCTCTTCTTCTCATTGAATTACGAACCCTTTCAAAAATTCCATGCGTGTTTCGATAGTTTCACATCCGTCAATAATTCTATTTCTGAGTTCTTCTAATGTCACAATTGGTGTATGATAAACTAATGTTTTTAGGTGTCCCCACAAATAAAAATCTAGGCTGTTCAGGTCAGGCGATCTAGGTGGCCAAAATTGTGGTCCTCCACGGCCTATCCAATGATTTTGGTAGGCTCTATTTAAATGCTCACGAGCCAATATGCTAAAGTGGGCGGGAGCGCCATCATGCATAAACCAAAGTTGTTGCCGTAACTGAAGAGGAACATTTTCAAGAAGCAAAGGCAAATCATTTTGGAGAAAATTACAATAATCCTGTCGTTAAGGCGTCCTGGTAAAAAAAATGGTCCAATTAAATGGTCGGATACGATACCGATCCAAACGTTCAGTGAAAATTGTTCCTGAAAATGTGTCTCTGTAATCGCATGAGGGTTTTCCTGGGCCCAGTAATGATTGTTATGGAAATTGGTTATTGCATTTCTTGAAAAATTTGCTTGATCCGTAAACAATATTTTGGCATCAAAATGAGGATTTTCTGTTACTTTTTGGAGATACCATCTACAAAATTGCGTACGTGGTTCATAATCTCTAGGAAGCAATGCTTGAACCCTTTGTATGTGAAAAGGATATAACAAAGAATCTCTTAAAATCTCCCATACCGTCTTGTAGCAGATGTTTAATGCCATACCTATTTTTCGCGTACTTGTGGTTGGATCCTCTTCGACTGCATGCAGGACAACCTCCTCCACTGCCGGTGTTCTAACTGTACGGGGCCTTCCCTCGGAAATATTAGCTTTAAAACTGCCAGATTCAGTCAGACGGCGATGAATGTTTATAAATGTTCGTCTATCTGGGAGAGCGCGATTAGGATACCTTTCTTGATACAAACGCCGCGCCTCCACAGCATTACCATTAGCTAGACCATAAAGGAAATGCATTTGTGTCATTTCCAAATTAGAATAATTTACCATTTTTTTTAACTAGCAAAATGCACGTTTTAAGATCGAAGGAGAAATAAATACAAACTGTCAAGAATGATAATTAACGTCAGTGTCATAATGTTTACAACAACAAAACAACAATCGCTGGCAACGAGCAAGCTAACTTGATTTATTTCAATAATAATTTTCAAGATGCAATTTGGGTACATAAGACATTTTTTTAATTAACGATTTCTCCCAAACGGTAAGTTTTACGGCAAAAATGAAAGAGGGATTTTTGTTTATAATTGATTGATAATTATTATAAAACCATAATTTTTTTCCCAAGTCAATGGTGTAGTATTTTTTTTGTAAAATTGTTTTGAAAATTCGTCATAGCTACGCCACTGGTTGCAAAAAAATTAAATGAACATCTGAAAAGTGTGTTTTTATGCCATAATATCCTGTGCCAAAATTCAGTTCAATATATCAAACCGTCTTTGAAAAATGTATTAAAAAGTGAAAATAAAATAAAACTTTAACACCCTGTATCTTAATAACTAAGCATTTTAGGGCCCACGTTTATATGAACTTTTCGACTTAAAATCGATCCAGGAATGCCTCCTTCAAATTATGACATACCATTAAGTAACACCCTGTATAACACAATTTAATAAAGATCTTAATGTTACTTCGATTAATGAGAATTGGTTATCTATAAACATGAATGGTCTGAATAAGGTAACATATGGGGACATAGTGCAAGTGCAATGCCATTATTTTCTCGGCAAACAATGTTTATGTGGGTTCTCCATAATTTTGAGATGTTTTATAGCGCGGTTGGTTAGACCAAAATACAAATACAAATTACAATTTTAAAAAAATATGAGCCACTTACTTAAAACTTATTTTATTATCTTAGTATAAGGTTTTTTTTTAAACCACCACTTTGTTTTAAAATCTAACTGGAAGTGAGTGGAAAACTCAATAAACCTTTGCTTTTTTTATACTTGTGTAATTGTTAAAATATTTTAGATTTATAATAATTAGAAAATTCGGCAATTGTCTAAGAAGTTGCGGCAACTCCGACTTTAAGCATTTTTGGAATACAGAGGTTTTTTGGGGCGCTGATCACAAATCTAAAAAAAAATTAGTCGGAAACGTTTTGTTTTCAAGATATCCATCATCAAACTTAAAAATCAAACTAACCTTATTTTCACTATATTCCCCTTTCTTTTTGTACACAATTCTTGATTTTTACACTAAAGTGGCGCATAATATTTTGTAAAAACTTTTTAAAGCCTTGTTTTTTTATTTATTTTCACCTTTTTTCCATTAAGTGGCGAAGTTTCAATTTTAAAGGCCGCGGCCATATATGCTGATAAAATCCCTAGTGTATACATGGTTGTGACATTTGCAAGTGGAGGTTTGCAATTAAATGGAAAAAAGGTGTAAAATAAATATAAAAACAAGTTTTTAAAAGATGTTTATAAAATATTGTATGACAATTTAGTAAATCAATCAAGAATTCTGTGCAAAAAGGAGAAATAGTGTAAATGAGGTTAGTTTTAGTTTAGGTAGTTACGAAAGTTCCCCAAAAAATCCCCGTATACCAAAATTGGTTAAAGTCGAAGTTGTCGCAACTTTCTGGACAATTACCGAAAATTCTGATTTTTTACTTTGAAACAACTGGGACTACATCTTGCTACATTTACTAAATGCATTTAATTTTATTGAAATCAGGTTACTAATATTGTAATTAAAGAAGTTTTATTAATATGAAAATTATATATTCTGTTAAAAATTATACTATATTCTGTTAAACATTGTATTATCTTTTTAATCTTTAGTTGTACTCAAATAGCAATATCCACGTGGCAGTGATTTAAATTAATTTAATTAAAAATTTTATTGTCATAAATCGGTGAAGCAGCAGAAGGAGATAGGGGTAGTGATACGGAATGGCTTATGGATAGGATAGAAAAAGAAAATACAAGAAAAACAAATATAACAAGGGAAGAATAAATAGATATGAGCGATACTCCTGGGATAAAAAACAAAAGATTACCTTATTAATAGACAACGTTCACTTGATTTAATTATGTATACCTATATGTCTTCTACTAATTTGCTTTAACAAGAGAACAAAACGCCAACTAGTATTAAAAGTTATCATATAGTTACTTGGATAGACTTTGGATATATTATACAATGTGTTAAAAAAGGATTGACTTAAAATTATCCTAAGATTAAATTAACCCTGTATCTGTAGACTTTTTTAATCCTAATTGTTTGTTTTTAAAATTCTTAAACATCCTGTATCCAGTTTCAAAATATCTTTAAAATTTTGTGTTACTATTGTGTTGTTAAACGTTATTTATAAACATAAATATGTACAGAGGTCCCATAATTATGTATCACTAATTTGTAATCTTAAAAATGTAAAAGTAATAGTACAAGATTAAATTAACTTGTCCTATAACCACCCCCATGTGCGTTTCTTAAGGACACCACTGCAATAAATTTTTATTTGTTTGTACTTATTTAGGTATAAGAGACAAAATCTTTTTTTTATATAAAATTGGCTTATTTTTTGATATTTCCTTTTTAAAATGCAAAAGCAAAACCAACTTCACTACTTATGTATAAAACATCCGAAATATTTTAGTAAAATTAATGGTTCTTTATAACATTCACTGATTAAAAATAATAATAATAATAATGCCAACTTTTTTCTTCTTATAATCAAGTTAATAAATCTGGTGGCAATTATAAGCGGCAGTGTATACTAACACTTTATTTAGGTTTATTTCACTAATTTTGTTTTAGCAAAATTCAAAATCATACTTATTCGATCTAGGTAAATAAATCTTTCTGTGCTATAATTTGTTTTGTTTTAGCTAAGAAATTCACAGGCTCTCTGTACAGATACTGAATGTTTTGAAACTGGTAAGTAAATTAATTATATTTGTGGTTATATGATTGCAAAAAAAAGTTTTTTTTTGAGAGAAGCTACTTTATAGGATCATTTATTTATAGGGACTTCAGGGACACGATATAGCATTCAAATGGAGCACTTTAGACACATAAAATAAAAACAACCACATATACTAAGTGACATAGAAACCCAAACACCCAGTAAAAATGATTTTATTTCAGTAATATTTACACAAATATCAGGATGGTCGTAGTAAGCAAATGATTAAAATTTCAGCCCAATTTCTTAAAGATAGACTGAGTTTATTATATTATTATAATAATGTGTTGATGAACCATGGTGTCTTACACATTTATTAATGCATCTAGGCATACTTCTAATTAGGTGATCAATATCCTCCTAGGGTATCTCATACCAGGCCACCTCAACTTTGTGTCGAAGCACAACCAAAGTTTGAGGTGGCTGTTGTAAATTGTTTAGTCTTCTACCCATCATGTCCCACACGTGTTCAGTGGGGGTAGGTAGGTTTACCACCGCGACCGATCGGTCCAGACTCCTAATAAATCTGATGATCCTGTTGGGAGAGAGATCTTTCACCTCCCCCGGCAACAAGGTGTCATTGCCGAGGATTGCGAATCTTAGTCGTGCCATTGCTGGGCACGAACACAGTATGTGTTCTGCCGATTCATCCCCCTCCTTGCACATGCGGCACTCGGCGTCTTCCGCTTATTGTGCATGTGGTATTTTAATCTGCAGTGTCCCGTGTACTGTCCCACTAGAGTTTTAAGGTGTACCCTTGATTGCTCCAGTAGTTTGACAGTACATTGTTGGTTCGGTAGGCTTATGAAGGCCTTCGAGTGTCTGAGACCCGGAAGTCCATGCCAGTACCGAAGATTTTCTCTTTGTGTCCAAGCTGATATGAACTGCTTGGCCGTTCCATAAGATATACCGATGACCGATTCCGGCCCTGTAAATTTTGTTTCCGCCCCCCTTTTGGCAAGGAGGTCTGCGGATTCATTACCCTCTAGGCCGGTGTGTCCAGGTATCCACAGTAGTGTAACCTTATCGTCTTGACCCAGTTTGGTCAGCGCATCCTTGCTATTCCAGACGGTTTTCGAATTGCACCAGCTGGATTCAAGACCTTAAGAGCTGCTTGACTATCGGAGAATATTTTAACTGTCTTACGTGTGCAGTGCCGATCAACCAGCGATCTAGCACACATCTCAATAGCAAATACCTCCGCTTGAAATATGGTTGCGAGAGTGCCCAGGCTAAAGGAAAATTCTGCCCTCGGCCTCTGTCCATATATTCCAGCTCCAACACCGTCCTTGGTTTTGGAGCCATCGGTGTACCAACAGATGTCAACCCGAGCAGGTCGGTCGTTTGACTCGTCCTCCCTTTGGGTAGATACACTGTAGGGTCGGTTGTATTGGTTGTTGTAGGATTAGTCGAGGGCATTCTCGTCACAGGTCAGGACATTCCTGAGGAGACTGGGTCATATGCCGCTGCGGTTTGTTACTGACCGTTGATAGAGTCTGTAGGTTGCCCACCTTGCCCCTCAAATATGCAGGGGCAGTCTTAGAGGGCCATGGCTGCGTTGGTGTCGAGGCAGCGCCCGTGATCATTGGCCTGTCTCTGTAGGCTGATAGCTTGTTGGTCTCGCTGCGCCCCTTTCGCCATCATGCCACAGAGCCAGATCATTGGTCTTATGACTGTCACGTATAGCCAGTCATCTTTTGTGCATGCCCCAGGATTTGCCACGGATCTGGGCATGTCCAGAAAGATAGGGTCGCTACGGGTGACTTTTTCTAGATGCAAATTCCAGTGCCAAGAGTGCTATCTAGGATCAACCCCAGATATTCTGCTTCTTTTGCAAATGGAATTGTTTTACCTTGCAGAGTTGGTGGTCTCAAGTGAACCAGGTTTCTCTTTCGAGTGAAGGGGACAATAACAATTTTTTGAGGGTTTATTGTCATTTTTTCCCTTTGACACCAGCTTTGTGTGGTGTTTAGAACTTCTTGAAGGATGTTCGAAATCATCTCTTCAGAGTTTCCTTTAATTAGGATGACTAGATCATCTGCATATGCCTGCAGATCGATCTCCCAGAGAGAGACAATGGCCAGCAGGTCATCCACCAGGAGCGACCACAGCAGGGGGGAATAGAACCCCTCCCTGTGGCACCCCCTGGCGGCCTTAAATCTGATCATCTCCCCCTGTCCCCCTGTTCAGTGGGGGACAAATCAGGAAACCGTGGTGGCCACGGCAGCAAATTAATTTCGACCTTCGTTCAAAGTAGTCCAACGTTACTCTTGCCACATGTGGTCGGGCATTATCCTGTTGGAAAGTTGAGTTTTGGAGAGTCCTAAGATATGGAATTAAATGTGGCTTCACTATTTCTACAATGTGACGCTGAGCGGTCATGCTGCCTCTAATGAACATTAAAGGAGACCTAGAACCGTAAGCAATGGCACGCCACACCATAATCCCAAACAGTATGAAAAACATGCCTCGACAAAAAAATCGTGCATGGCCAAACAAAATCGGGATTCGTAGCTAAAGACTTCTATGTTTCATTCCTGGTCCCACACTAGTCGTTTTCTACTCCACCGAAGTCGATTGTTTCAATGCTCTCGAGTTAAAGATAAGACCCAGTGAAGACAGAATAAAGAAAGAGCAAAACTTCTTATTCGACGATAAACTGTTTACATTCCAATTCGCCTTCCATGTTCTGTAAACCACCTGGTTTGCAATTACCCTGGTTGTGGAAAAGCGATCTCTTAAAGCTAGCAATCTTAGGCAGCGATCTTGAAGAGGTGTTGTTCTGCGAATTCATCCTACGCTCCTGGCTCTTTGTGTTCGGCCATCTTAAAGCCATGCCTGACAACATCTTACCACAGTATCTAAACTTCTTTGCACTCTAGCACCAATATCCCGGTATGAACTATTCGTCCCCGTTCAAACTCGCTTAATTGGCGATTATTTGCATTTCTTCTCACTCTGGACATTATTAACACTTGCAAACAATGTTTACTAACACGATCATTGACAATCCTGATTATACCAATCTTTAATATTTCATTTATCAGCTATCACATATTGGAAAAAAAATCCAGATAAAAAAAGAAATGCGAAAGTGATCAGCTTAAAAATTTTATCATGTGTTGTTTTGTAATGATTGAATATTGTAATGATAAACTTGTAAACAAAACGTTATCGGAAACAAATAATTTTTACTTAAGTTAAACTGAATTCTGCTGCCTTTTCTTTACGAAATAAATGCTCAGAAAAAAATGGTGTTGTGTATGTTTCATTTTGCCAATATAATGCTGCAACTTAGGTTCACAGAAATACATATACCAGACTGGCTGAAAAGTAATCTTCCGGTAACCAAACCATTTATTACCTTGAACAAAAACGAATGTAGATAATCCCAGTAACATTCTTTTAACAATTTGAGACCACAAAGTCGCAACCTAACTTTGTAACAGATAGCTTAGAAGTTAGGGAGCACGTGGTGTTTAAGAAGCAGAATCTTTACCGATTTTAATTTTTATCCACTACATTTTTGTGACAGTTATAATATACACTGCAGTACTCATGTATGCATTATCCTATGCAGTCAAGTTGCTTGCTAGCCTAGCGTCCTAAAATGTAGGCATACTTTCATATATTTTATTATTTATGTCATACTTTGAATTTGAATAAAAATTATGAAATATTCCAAGTGCATCAACAACTGGCACTTATTTTAAATTTGTGTTATGCTAATTAATATTTTTAAATAACAAGAATTTAGTAAACTCTAAGATCCCCAATCTCCATTTTTAACACCATAGCTATGCCAGATATATTGTGTTAATTGTTTATTAGGCTAACTTCATTAGTGTTTTTATTTTAGATTTTTTTCACTTTCACAATGGCTATTAGGCTAGTTCAGTTTGACATTAATTTAGTGCGATTTTTATTTTAAACAAATTAAATAGTCTTGAATGAGAAACTGTATCAAAAATATTCCTATGTTATTAATATTAAACAAAGCAGTGCCTTTATATCTGCAAATAATGTACCAATTTAAAATCATATTTTTATTTTTAGATAATCGATTTAAAATATTTTTGACATTATAAACGAACTTATATAAATAATTTATCAAGTAATTTTTGCCATTTCAGGCATCAATACAATAGAAACAAGTAGACTAAAACAATACAAATAAGTAAGCAAATATGATAAATATTTTTTTTAAACCTTAAACATTTTTAAGTAAGTTTCATGGGAAATTTAAAAGTTTTGTTTAACTTTAATACTTGTCATAAATTTCCAAGATTTTTTAATGAGATTTAGGAGTCAAGTTTTTATTTAAATAATCCCGTTTTAGGATCAACGCCACCACCCAGGACCGATGCTCCCGAAAATTTATATTTTATGACATTTTTAATTGCTGTTGCCTTGTTCCTCTATTTCTTTCGCGCGACACGTCAAGCACCTGAGACTTTTACCAAGCCAACTAATAGAGACGTAAGTTGCATTTTTAATTATCTAAATTTTCTAATTATGTACTCTTACTAGATAAGTTTTATATAGGATGTTATAACATGAAACCAAACATACCTTTAACTTTACAGAAACAAAAATATTAGATTTTGATAAAAACTTTCATAAACTAACTGTAAAGGAAACGATTCATATAAAAAAAGCAATTGCGTAAATAACATTGACAACTTAAGCCAAATATATGACAATTTAATTAAATAGTAAAAAATAGCCACATTAAGACAAAAAATAAAGAGCTTCTTAGTTTTTAAAAACAACAAAAATTGTTGTCCCTACAAATGAAAAATTATCCGGACTATATAGTATAGGCATTTATAGATCGTTTCCTTTTTTACAAAATTTCTTATAAATTTGTCCACAAAAAAAAAACACAAATTAAAATATCCCTCCTGCTAACAGTGCATTTACCGATTACTGATAATGTAAACAATATTATGTTTTCTTCAGGGTACGTATCTTTTGATTTAAAAAACAATAATAAAATTAATTGTTCTATGTTTTATAATGTATGTGTTACTGTTAATTGTTTATATTTATTTCTTATTGTTAGTATTATATAAACAAAAATAATTAATACCATATACAAATGTAAATTGTCCTATATCTCCGTGTTATTTAAGTTTTTATCCTAATAGTACCATTTTTTGTATAGAATATTTTTAAGTTTGAAAAAAATGAATAAAAGAATTTTTTGAGAAAGCCCTCCATGTAGGAGCGAAACATCAAGTAATATTTGGCTGTTTTAAATCATAAAGAAAACCTTATACCCAAGAAAGAATCAAACTTATTTATTTATATATGTATATATATATATATATATATATATATATATATATATATATATATATATATATATATATATATATATATATATATATATATATATAACTTTTAGAAAATAATACATATTAAGATTTAGTAATATTGACCATTTATTTTTTAGAACTCAAATGATACTCCCCCAACTCCACCAGCATTGAATTAATCTTACTATTTAAATTTACCAACAGTCTAGAAGAAGGATATTTCTGTTATGTTAATAAATCGTATAAATCGTTACAAGAGCATCATGGAAAATATATTAAATGGAAAAAAATATACTAAAATATTAAAAGTTATTTATTTGGCCACAGAGTCACTATAACACGATTTTAAATTACAAACAGAGAAGGAGACTTCTAACAATAATAAGTTGTATTTTTTAAAAGTTAAAAAAATATATATAGCGTCTTACCATTTATTTTTTTTTGAGCCAGAGTTGGTAAGCAGTGTCATTATAACTAGTGAAAACTTTAAATTGTTAAAAAGAAATTAAACTTTCAAATTTATTGCAAGACGGTGTCGTCAAGTAAAATATTTTTTAACTTATTTAAATAATAACCTACATAAACTTTTTTTTGCCTCCTTGTAAAACATAACTTTATGCCCTTCTTCTATGCTATTTAATTAAATTAATAATAATGCAGGTTATGGTTTTTGATTATTTTATGTTTAGTGCAATACAAATTCAAATATATCGATTACCGAATGTTCCATTTTACATACATAATAAGTATGTAAATATTTTAATGTAATCTCTATATTTGCCAAATCTTATAGCTTATTTTATCTGGTCAAACCAAATATTTTATTTATTGTTAACATTCCTTTCTGCACAAAGTATTATATGATCGCACAGAATTTTTATGTAAAAATAATAATTTGCATATATGATATATCAAATAAATATATATTTTAGCAATAGGTTTTTTTTTCTGTCAGAAATATTAAATATAGTCCAACGGCCGAGTGATGATCGCGTTGTTAAATTTAGCAATGGACTTAGCAATTGTTAAAAGTTAACAACGGTTTAGAATGTTTAACAAAACGTCATTGTCGGTGTTATTCAATGATTTTAATAGGCAACCTGTCAAAAGTCCATTGCTAAATTTAACAACGCGATCATCACTCAGCCGTAAGAGTCACTGACCCACCGCTGTGTTCGCACGTCGTTGTCGTGGTTGGGCCTAGTAGGATCTTTTGGAACATGCGGTGGAATTGCTGGTTACCGGCAACTCTTTTGGCTAGCGTATGGAACGGGATCCAAAGCTAAGACGAACACAGGGCATCACCCTTGTACTTGCTATGGACGAACAAGCCCTGAAGGAATTGGGCAAGAGGGGCTACCAAGCCTTTCTGGGCCTAAACCCAATCACCTTCAGAGTGACCAAAACACGCAAACAGGAGTCTGCAGGAACTACGGGTGCTTCAAGCAAACCTGCAGCATAACAGGACAGCCACGGCTGTCCTATGCAGGCTCATATCTCGTGGAGACGCGGACATAGCCCTCATACAAGAACCTTGGCTTTTTAAAGGAAAAGTTGGGGGCTTAGGCGAAGCCGGAGGTAAGTTAATATATGACTCCAACTCTGGAAATGTCAGATCCTGCATATTTATTAAGAAGGAATTACATGCCTTAAAGCTGACTGATTTCTGTTCTAGGAACCAGGCGGCGGTAAGGCTGAAATACATCATGGAAGGTGTATGGACTGAAGCTGTCCTCGCTTCAACCTACCTTCCATATGATGCAATCGATCCACCCCCATCTGAGGAACTCCGCCAGTTGGAGCAATTCTGTAGGCGCTCTAACCTACAGCTCATTATTGGGATGGATGCCAACGCACACCACACTGCTTGGGGAAGCAGTGACATCAACAGGAGAGGTGAGTACCTTTTAGACTTTATTATTTCTGAAAATTTAGAGGTATTAAATAGGGGGAATGAACCTACTTTTGTGACTAGAGCCCGTAAAGAGGTAATCGACGTTACTTTGGCATCTCCGCGTATACGATCCCAGGTAACTCGGTGGTATGTATCTGAGGAACCGTCGCTGTCTGATCACAGGCACATCTTCCTGGTGATCTCTGCATTTCAGAGGCCAATGGGGGAGTACCGTGATCCGAGGAGCACGGACTGGGAGAAATACAAGGAAACTTTAACCATCAACTGCAGTAACGTCAAAACCAGCATTAGAAACACTACTGACATAGAGCTTGCTTCCTGTGAACTACTGGAGGCTATTACAAACTCTTATCAGAATCACTGTCCTCTAGTAAAGCAAACCGCCAGGAAAAAGTCTACCTGGTGGAATAACGAACTACTGGAGCTAAGGAAAAAAACCCGCAGACTGTTCAACAGAGCGAAGAAAACGGGTGAGTGGGATGAACATCAATCTGCACTCACCGAATACAATAAACGGGTCCGTAAGGCTAAACTGGATTCATGGAGGAAATACTGCCAGGAGGTTGAAAATACCAGCACGGCAGCCAGACTCCAAAAAATCCTGTCTAAAGATCCGGTCAATCCTGTTGGCACTTTAAAAAAACCAGATGGAACCTACTCTGAAACTGGCAGGGAAACATTGGAGATTTTGCTCCAAACACATCTACCAGGATCAAGAGAAACTCAACTTAATGAGACCTACCCAGACGTCAATGTTCCGAATATTCGGCCCACAAGACGCGACTGGGAAGTAGCAAAGGAAGTCATAACCTGTGAAAAAATCGAGTGGGCAATTGAATCATTCGAAGCCTACAAAGCACCTGGACCTGATGGGATAATCCCAGCACTACTACAGCAGGAAAGCAAACCCTAGTTCCACTGCTTGCAAACTCTTCCGTGCAAGCCTAGCTACGACTATTTGCCCAATGCATGGAAGCAGACTAAAATGGTCTTCATTCCAAAGCCGGGTAAGGACTGCTCCCAGGCAAAGGGACTTAGACCAATTACATTGTCGTCTTTTATGATAAAAACAATGGAAAAACTGATCGACAGGTATGTCAGGAAAACTCTCTTACAGAGAGGCCACTCCACAAAAACCAACATGCCTATCAATCAGAAAAATCATGCGAATCTGCTCATCATCAACTGGTGACCAGATTAGAACTCGCACTGAACAACAAGGAAATCGCACTTGCTGCATTTCTTGACATTGAGGGAGCTTTTGATCGAACCTCCTTCAACTCAATGGCCGCGGCTCTTGCCAGACATAATGTTAACGACACCATTTGTAGGTGGATAAACAACATGTTACTTGGCAGACGAGCGCAAGCAACGTTATTCAGCGAAACAATGGAGGTGTCAGTGGTCAAAGGATGCCCACAGGGAGGGTTCTATCCCCACTACTGTGGGATATGGTTGTTGATGAACTCCTGGTGGAACTGAATAATAATGGCTTCTATACCCAGGGGTATGCGGATGACATCACTATACTTGTCGTGGGGAAGTATAACAAAACAACCTCGGAGCTTATGCAAAGGGCACTGAGGATTGTGGAGGGATGGTGCAACAAGGAAAACCTTACTGTTAATCCTGGCAAAACTGCGCTAATACCCTTCACTAGACGAAGGAAGCTGGATGATTTAATATCTCCTCACTTCTTCGGTACCACACTCGGCTATGTCCAGGAGGTAAAGTATCTTGGATTAACTCTGGATTCTAAGCTAACCTGGAATCCACATATGCAGAATGTGATTAATAAGGGTAAAATGGCTCTAATGGCTACCAAAAGAGCTGTGGGGAAGAATTGGGGATTTCAGCCACGCATAGTGCACTGGTTGTACACTGCTGTGGTAAGACCCATGATAACCTACGGTTCAACTATCTGGTGGCCAAAAATAGAACAGAGAAAAGCAGAGCTGCAGTTATCTAAAGTCCAGCGACTAGCATGTCTCTGTATAACGGGAGCTATTAGAAGCACTCCAACTGCAGCCATGGAAACTCTACTAAGCCTCCCCCCTCTTGGTATAATTATTAAGGCGGAAGCGAGGATTGGGGCATACAGGCTGAAATGTAACGGCAACTGGTGCTCTGGGCCTGCCCTAGGACACACCAGAATAACGAGCAGTATCACAAACCCACTATTTGAGATGAGCAGTGATACAATGCCAAAACGGATAAATACACACAGACCATACAAAACCCAGCTTACCTGGGGCGGTAGTGAGCGATCTCCTGGTCAGTCACGGAATTTGGTTTGGTATACCGATGGATCCAAGACTGATAATGGAGCCGGCGCAGGAATACATGGTATGACCCCCAGGTTTAATGCTTATGCTTCCCTGGGGAAATATGCCACTATTTTCCAGGCGGAAATATATGCCATTGAACTTTTTCAAGAGAACTTGAGGAGAGGATATAAGGGCAGGGACATTACTATCTTCTCTGATAGTCAAGCGGCCATAAAAGCTTTGGCATCCAACAAGTCAACTAAGTTGGTTTGGAATGTCTGCAATGCCTCTAAATCTGGCTAACCACAACGTGAAAATATTTCGTGAGTGCCGGACACAGGGGAATACAAGGCAATGAAAATGCAGACTCCCTGGCCAGGCGAGGCTCCGCAGCAATGTTTGTGGGTCCTGAACCTGTTTTTGGAATACCAAAAGCCTCGGTTCGTGGCTACATGAGTCGGTGGATTCAAACACAACATCAGTCATACTGGAACCACATTCCAAGGCAACATCACAGTAAATCAATGATGGACTCACCATCGAAAGCATTGACAAGTGAATTACTAAAACTAAATAGGAATCAGATTAGAGTAGTGACAGGATTAATAACCGGACACTGCACTCTAAGAAAACATATGCACACTATGGGCATCTATAGAGAAGAACCCATTTGCAGACTATGTGACGAAGAGGAAGAGACAGCCTCTCACATCATATATGAATGCCCTGCACTTACATACTGGAGAACAAATCAAAACCTCATGGTGGACACTAACCACCAGGAGGCTGGAGACCAGAAAAGAACAGTAAAAGGGCTACTACACCTATCTAAGGTGTCAAACCTTTTTAACTGAAACAAATACACAAGAGATACAACAAGCCCTGTAGGCTGCAGTGTCGAGGCGGGACAAAACCTCAACTTGTGTATTTATTTTATCAATCAATCAATCAATCAAAGTGGATCCAATGTGCGTACTTGAAACGTTGGCTACAGATTTTTTTTTAGAATTAGTTGTTTCTTTTACGAGTAGGTACAGTTCTTTATGGTATATTGAGTATTTAGGTCAGTAAGTGTTCCTTAATGGTTGAGGGTGTACCGAACGAAAACCAGTAAGAACTTACTGACCGTGATGCTTACGCAATTTTTGCGTAAGCATCACGTAAGCATATTAAATGGATTATACCTAAATTCCAAAATTTCTGTCAGTTACTCATTTGATATTGGCCACCAAACCGACGAAGCGGCTGAATAAAAATCTAACACTAGTAAATGATATTTAAGTCTATGATATACTTCTCCGCTCAAATAACAGTGAACCGGCCAAAAGTTTCATCGCCACGTTGTCATAATTCGGGGGAAATAGTTACCAGCCAGCGATCGCATTTAAAATAGCACGCCAATATGTATTGAAATCATTGTTATCGAGAAGACAATAAATGTGGCAACACACATCCCTTAGTTTACAACTTGAACAGACTCGAAAATAAGCGTATCGACAGGGTTTTCGTGCTGTTCGATGATTTTATTTAGTTATTATTGATTATGGACAGATTTTGTAAGTTTAAATTTAAATTGCTATACAGGGTATTTTCTAAATATTGTAAATTTCTAGTTTTCGCAGTATAAAGATATTGTTTTGAGCTAATTTTATTATAGTTTATCTTATTTACAATTAGTGTATATATTTGTATATAAAGATTTAGTGTTGTTAAGTGCTTTTAATTCAGTAAACTATGAATATTAACCAACCTTCAACTAGTAATCCACCTACAAAAAAAACTCAGTTAACGTTAAAAGAACGAATAATGGTTAAAAATGTTTACCGGGATTCGGGAACGAAATCCTGAACTAACCCCTTTGGATGCTGCAGAGATATGTGCAACTTTTACTAAAGTTTTTTCGTGTACGGTATTCAGAGTTTTGAAAGGAAAATAAACAATATTAGTGATTATTATTAACTGAAAAATGTGATTTTTCGCTATTTTTTGCACACTCCCTACTTTTCGATTGTTAAACATTAATCAGAAGTTGTATTTTTGGCCGCCTCTTATAGTATTTCAAAAGAATAATAATTCATTTTTTTAATTACATTTTACGACATATTCCTTTAAATTCTGTCATTTGCACGAAAACATATTTAAAAAACTCATACTATTTTATTATTTAAAAAAAAAACATTCAAAAAGTACGGAAAAAACCTTAATTTTCAATAAAAAGTAGGTAAAACGTTTATAAGTCCGAATTCAACTCTAAATTCTAAAGATGTTGACCTGTTGCCAAGTTGTAATAGTTTTCTTTATGACATTGTTATAAGGTATTCGGATCTTGCTTCGCTCGGCCCGCAATGTTTGATCAAAAATATCCACTAAATATGGAACTCGAAAGACTCGAAATAGTTATTGGATTCTACACGCTGATGATTTCAGGGCTTTTGTGTTCCTTATATAGTGGATATTTTTGATGAAGCAATGTGTGCAAATATCGAATATAATATTGAATTTGTAACTTGGATTGTCTATCGTTCTGTTTTTACGTCTTTTTTAATTTATGTTAAGACTGAAAATTTATTATTTTTTTCATGTAGTAAAATAAAATCGGAGAAGGTAAAATGAAAATAAAAAATGTATTTTTTTGGAAAAACCATGAGAAATCGCCAAAAAAACTCAAATTTGTGTTCTATGACCTCAAAATAGGAAGTGTGAAAAATTTAGCAAAAAATTTACAATTTTATTAATCCTAATAATAATCAAAATAATATAGGCTTCTTACTAATTTAAAGGGTTGATGAAAATGTGAGAAAATAACTTTTGTTTGTAAAAAATATTTTCATAATTTGACGAAATTTTATCATTTATTTTCTGAAATGCACACGCCACTGGAATTGATTCCCCTGACGCCGCACAACCCGGGACACTCTACAGGCGAGCGATGCGTCATTGACATAAATTTTGGACTTGAGGTATAGGTATATAAAAATAAACAAAAATATATTTTTGGGTATATCAAACACATTAAATACCTAGCTGGTATATTGAGTTTCTATGACAAAAAAAATTATTTGTTATTAATATCACATTTGTTCAATTTTATTGCTTGGAAGAAAATTTAAATACAGATAGATATCTGGACATACTCCAATCAAACCTTTTCGATGTCTTTGATGATGTTCCTTTAAATGAAGTAATAGAGATTTACTTTCAACAAGATGGTGCCCCTACCCATAACTATCTTCGAATGTTATTATATATTATTTTAGTATTTAAACACTCACTTCAGAAACCGTTGGATATAGATCACATGGACCTATAAGACACCTCCAGTTTTTTTTCTTTGGGGAGTCTTGTAAAATAAAATGTATAAAGAAGCATCTTAACCCGATAACAACTTGATCAAAAAATCTATAAGGCCTTTGCAGAAGTAAAACCATTATACATCATGAATGCCTTAAGATCTGTTTGAAAAAGATGTCAAGAGTGCATTGGAAACAACAGAGGGGCTTTCGAACATTTGCGATGATTCCTGTTATTCCTTTGCTTAATCTGAATCTGTTATTTCGTTTCTATAGTTTTTTAATTTACTTTATTGTGCCAACTATTTCTTCTACTGTTTGTATGTTAAAATATATTGTGTAATGTCTTTCAAGCTACAATGTCAACATAGTTTTCTTTCTAGGATATTAGCTTTTGTTTCATAGCCTTCCGTGGTTTAAAGTAATAAAGTTTAAATAAATGGCATAGAAAATCAATATCATCCATGGTCTGTTATATTTTTAAAAAGAGAGTTTATTCTGCAATTTTTTTAGATTAAAATATACAGGGTGTTCCATTAAAAAAATGAGGTTAAGACCGGTAACTTTTTTACATGACCCTGAACTTATTCTGAAAATGGCAGAATATTTAACAATCAATATAAAGAAACTTTTGTACAAAACATTTTTTTGTATCTCTCTAACTAAGAAAATATAGGGTTATTCCGAAATGGACAAATTTTTTATTTTCCCCCATATCTCTTGAGAAAGCGAAAATTTTTAAATTTTGATTTTAACATTTTCAGTTTGACCCAAAAAGAGTACACGAAGCCTATATTACCTTTCTGACAGTACTAATAATTACGGAGATACTCTACAAATGTGTCAAGTACAATAATCATTTTACAAAAAGAGTTCTCACCTATTCGCAAGATTTCTACATGTCAAGTCTGCTGAATTATATATTTTGAGGAATACTGATTAAAAAAAAATTATAAGACAAGAGTTCTTAAGTGACCTTTTAATTAAAAAGAAACATGAGCATAAGGGTTTTAATTCATCTTTTATTTCTAAAATTTTAATGTAGCAAAATATTTTATTAACATTTTTTTACACAATTTTTATTAAGGTAAAACACATTTAGATAAAAACTTACTCAAGATGTGCGACATACACTTCCTGATTTGTCACATTTTGCGTATGAACTGTGATAAATTATTCATTGTATCATTCGAGGAGCTTGACTCGATAAAATATGGTGTTATCAAGTCAGAAGAAAATTTAAAAAGAGTCTACTGTGTAATAATAAAGAAATTTCAAAAATGACCGCATTTTTCTGTTATAAGTTATTTAATGTCATTTATATTATTATATATATATATATATATATATATATATATATATATATTATATATATATATATATATATATATATATAGTAGCTAGCATTACTTATTCTGTAAAAAAATTAATTGTTATTAAGGAACTATAGCGAATTGGATCAATAACGTATTTATTTTAACTGTCTTAAAAAAAATAAAAAGCATCGTTTATTAGAAAGGTTTCTTTATTGAAATACCTCTTATGACATTTGTAATTTTTGTCTTCTGACTCCCGATAAATCGCTTGGAATATGTATGACTTTTCTTTAGTAAGCAGTACTAATATTGTTTTACCTTTTTGTCAAATATAATTTTGTCTAGGTAATATAAAATAAAAAATTACAAATTTTAATTTTTACATTTTACTTACAAATAAACATTTACAGAAAGAAATCATAGATTAACTCATAATTTAAAGACACTTACTTAGGATATTTATTTAAAAAAAATAAATATAAATAAATACCTACCATGTGTTATGTTTTGCTTTTATGTTGATTTTTTAAAGTATTTCGTACTTTCTGCAATACCTCCGTCATTTGTTCATACTTACCCGTGGAGTTTGGTAAATTTTCAAAGTCAATTACTGGACTAACGCCGACGGAAAAGTTATCTGGATTGGGCAGTCGGTTATATGGTGTACTACTTTTTATTATTGGTGTTCCATAAGTAGTATGCTTCACAGTATTTGCATTGCTATTAACATGTAATGGAGAAGAAGTATTTCTAGAATCATCTGACTCAGATATCTCAATTTCAATATTAGATTCTAGGGATTTACTAACAGTATCAGTAATAACTTTAACATCTGTTTTTAAAGTTTCTACAGTTTCACTAATATTTTCAGTAACAACTTTTACATCTGTTGTCACAGTTTCTTCAGCTTCACAAACAGTTTTTGTGACAATTTCAACATCTGAATCCGTTTCGTCTATGTTAATAACATTTTTGCTTTGTTCTACTTTACACTTTTCATCTTTACTTGGTTTCACCTTTTCAATTAATTCTTTTTGTTGTCCTGTACTACATGAACTAGTAGTTTCTGTTGAAAATTCCCAAGGTATAGGTTCCTCTGGTTTCTTTAATTCAGCAAGCAATGAATCTTTTTGTTTTTCCAAATCATTAAGGGAAGGCGAAGGTACAGTATTTGAATCCGAATCGATGAGGGAATCCAGTTGTTTATTCTAAAAGTTAAAATCAATAACTAAATTTATATTAACTAAAAG